>CANNZV010004128.1:0-46801 GCA_947561585.1 Caprella mutica
AATTCATTTTCCACACTAAATCTTACCCACTTCACACAGGATATGACCTGATTTTGACCTTTAAATCGGGTCATGTCATGACCCGATATAACGGGTCACTGTTCTATTTTATTAAATACCTAAACAATGGAATACTTTTACAGTTTGATATCTCATATATTCAAAAACTACCTATAATAAAGAAAACGTCAGATACTTGACTGTCACAACGGGTCAAATTCTAATATTTAGACTGTGAATTAAGGTCATTTTGACCTGAAAAGAGGCTAACCTACCCCCATGCTGGTCAAATTGACCATAGATTGACAGGGACAACAAATAGCATTCAAATTGACCCGTTATTTGGATAATCACAATGACTTTTTCTTTTTCTGAGTTGAATGGTGAGATGGTGGTCCAATCAAATCTTGGTGCAGAATTTAACATCTCTCCCAAATGTTGTACCCACCCACTGCAGTATAAGTTAATCATAACTAGGGTTGTGACAATATGCGTTTAAAATCATAGATCTTAAGAATATCATAGACGAAATGAAATGAAATGATATCGACTACCTACTACATATTGCTGGTTTAGAACGATTCAATACTCTTTATTTCAATCCGTCTATAATATTTTTAGGATCTATGATTTTGAACGCATATTGTCACAATCCTAATCATAACTTTATTGTGTCAATTTGACCACATCACTACTGACCATCAAAAACTCTTTCTGTGTTTTTTTTTTTTAAATCAGTTACCAATTTTTCATGTATTTTAATAGTTCATATAATTTAAATTGAAGTATTATTTATCCATTATTTAACCACACCTAATTAAACCAATTGTATTATTAGGTGAAAATTACCAATTTTTTACGTATATTTCGAAGTTTTTTAAATTTAAAGGTCCAGGCAAAGTCATCTTTTCAATGAAAAGTATATAAATTGAATAATTAGATATTAATAATGTAATGTGGTATATTATATCATTTTTGAAATGTGTATTAGAAATACAGTAATTGAATATCTGTCCCTCTAGCGGCGCTGTTTCGATCTAAAGTCAAAAAACGTTAACTGTAACTTTTCCTAGGAAGTAAAACGTAAACAATACACATTAAGGGAGTTTATTTGAATAGTTTATAACTAAGTAATACATTCCAAATAATATTACACGTGTATTTGAGGTCTAAATGAGTGGATGATAATATAAGTTGAAAAATAAATGTGCGCCAAAAAGTCGCCAATGTTCAAACGTTGACGCTTGAAGCGACATCTTCCGATCAGTTTTGGAACTAATTTATATAAAAGAAAAATGATTATTATTCTAATTTAAGACATACAATTCTTATAATATTAACGATTAAAGTTACAATAAATAAATGTGGTAATTGTATGGATTTGAGTTAGTAGTATAACGTACATTAATTTCTATGGAAATTTACTTTATTGAAATATCTTGTTTCCAAGTTAAGGATTTACCATCAATTATGTGGTCAAAACGACTACAATAATGAACCAATCGGGTCATTTTGACCTCTGCAGACAACTTAAATGAATTGCTCATTCATAATTTTTTAGTCATTGAGATAACACAAAGAAATTGTGAAGATTTCAAAACCATCTTACTTACAGTCTTACTCTAGGCAGATTTAAAGGTAGTAGAATTAGTCTCAATTAATATTTTACAATACCTAGATATAATACAATACAATCATAAAGTTCTTAAATGAAAATTCATCTATAAAAACTCTAAAATTATTTTTAGATTATAGGGTATTTTAAAAACTGTTTCAAAATGAAAAACTATTTGATACTTAAAATTCATTGCCTCATACAAAGTGGTTTCCCATCAAAAAGATTTTCTATGTCAAATTTTTAGATTTTGAAGGGAGACTCAAATTTTCTAAATTTCATAAAGAATTTATCACGATTTGTTTATTACACAATTTGCTAATGAAACATGTTGATATATTCTCATTAAATAATATTTAAAAATATGACATAATGAGTTTATATTGCAAGTTAAAATATATCTTATATCTAGACAAAAATAAAGCTATTTTCATCATAACATTATAATTGCGACGTAACAACAATCATAAAATTACTAATTACTTTTAGCTATAAAGGTACCTAGATTAAACTCAGTTCTCTGTGAACTATGGTTTATTTATTGAGATTGTAAACAACTTATATACTTTTCGTAAACAATGAAATATATATGTTCTTTGTTTTATATGACGGTGGCTGATGTAAGACGCAGTACCCAGTCTATTGATTATTAACCCAAACTACATCATTCCGCTTCAGTTACGAGATATCCAATATATTGAAAAAAGTACTTATCTAAACAAAATTAATGAACAGTGGTATCTATTTTCACTAACTATAGTAACTACTAACTAAGAATGATATTCTCTAAATATGGTTAAAAATAATTTTCAAAATGAATGCTTCGACTTTTTTTATTATTTTTATACTGTTTTGTAGTTAGCTATAGGCCTATAGCTAAGCTACATATTTATATATGTCATTATTATATCATTTTACTGTTAACCTGTTTAAAAAAAATCGAAACTTATAATAACTACAAGAGATAAAGTTACAAAAGCTTACTAGGGTAATACGGTAATACCGTAATATTAGCTACATTCCACATTTTCAATCACATAAGAAAAGTATATGATAATTATATTTTAACTCGTTATTTAATCAATTTTAATGGATATCGATGACACATGTACCTATGTCATTGATACTTAAATTAATGAAATTATAAACAAAGACTCGCTGCATCCCCAATTCTATCGTCTATCTGGGAACTGAACAGGTGCGATGTGTTCTCATCAGGAGAATATTACGCATGTTGGAAGTAAACAAAAATCAGCTGCTCCACATTCCCGCTTAAAATATCACTGCGTAAGGTAGTGATAGGCACTGCAACTGTTAACAACTGTAACTGTGGAAAATTGAATAGTAATAATGGAATCGGAATTTTACAAGCAATCCAAATCTAAAGGCGAGTTATTGCATAGCAAACTTTAAGTATTTCAGTTCCGAGTCTTCATAGCATACTAGTTAAGCAATGCAAGCATAGGTTATGAACTTAGGATAGATTGATAGGCACTAACAGTCTTACAGTTACAGAATACTGTACCTACCTAGTATACCACTAAGTACTAACCACACTGCAGAAACTGGTAAACTGTTCTCCAAGAAATCCTCTATTTTGGCTTCTGTTCTCAGTAAAATATATGTAAATATTAAAATATAGGAGAAAATTAAGGATTGTTCGCAAAAAATGTCCCATACAGTCATACTCTGCAGACTGTGCCGCCAGTCTGCAGGAACTGGTAAAGTTTTCTCCAAGAAATCTTCTATTTTGGCTTCTTTTAAATATAGGAAAAAATTAATTATTGTTCGCAACTTCGCCAGAGTCCCAGACTGCTGACCACAGAACATTGAATAAGAAGAAGCTCGGATTGAACGTCTACACAGTCGTAAAAATTAAACTAATCACGTCCACTGATCTCTGAGATCACTTTAAACACACTCTCCATAACCCAGACTGTAGTAGGTAGTGTCAGACCAGTCTGCAGAACATGGACATTTTTAACATTTTCTGTGCGAACAATCCTTAATTTTCTCCTATATTTACTTGTAATTTACTGAGAACAGAAGCCAAAATAGAGGATTTCTTGGAGAACACTTTACCAGTTCCTGCTGTCTGGGTGTCAGACGGGGTAAAACTCCAGTCGGCAGTCTGCAGAATATGGAACATTTTTCCAAGACTCTGCGGGAGTTTTTGATTGAATTTTTAGAAATTTGAGATCTCTGTGGGAGATCTTGAATTAATTCCTATGTTACCATTAATTTAGCTGCGGGAGATTTTGAATTAATTCCTAATCCTATGTTACCATTAATTTAGCTGCGGGAGATTCTGAATCTGCTACTGAGAGTCGGAGAGTAACCGTCTCTCAAATTAAAATCTCTGCGGGAGAAGAGACACATTCTGCAGACTGGGTAAAACTGTTCACTTTCGCGCAAACTCTAATATCTCAATCAAAAAGCAACAGAGAAACTATCTTTTTCTCATTGCAGTGAACTTAGGTATTAAGATGAAGAATATAAAAGGGTAAAACGGTTCATCACTCATGAAAAAAGTTTTTAATGAAAATGTGTGCACTAAACAGAAACTGCCCCTGGGCAGTTTTACCCCAAGGGATAAACTGCCCAGTGAGAAGTTTATCCCTGTTATCCCATCCTATGATCCCAGTCTGTATCCAGTCGGTTCATAAGAACACCGAAACGGACCGAAAAGGACCGAAACGGACCGAAAAAGACTGAAACAGACCGAAACGGAGGCAATACGGAGCTTGTGGGAGATTATTTTTGAAATATTGCTACTGATATGTGTATATGGGGGTGAGCAACACCCCCACCCTCCTGTCAGGTTATTAAAACAATCATAAAGAGAGCAGTAAAACAAACTAACTAGGTAGCTAGATTACCATCATTACGGCTTCATATTAAATGATCTCATAGGCAAATACCAAGTGAATATTCATCCAGTGAACTTAAATGGTTAAATAGAAAACAGATCTTACAATAAAAGAATAAGATAATTTCCCGTAAGCTCCGATTCAGCCCGTTTTGTCTCCGATTCGGTTCGTTTCGGTGGGTGTTCTTATTCGTAAGAACACCGAAACGGACCGAATCGTAGAAAATATAGAAATAAGAGTATTTTTATCAGTCCTATTTACAGTGATATCAGGTATTCACGATAAATCAGGTAGTCACGATGTATCAGGTATAGTTACGATGCATCAGGTATGTTACGATGTATCAGGTAGTTATGATGTATTAGGTAGTCACGATGTATCAGGTATAGTTACGATGTATTACATAGGTAGTTACAAAATATCAGGTAGTTACGATGTATCAGGTATAGTTACGATGTATCAGGTAGTTACTATGTATCAGGTAGTAACGATGTATCGATCAGGTATAGTTACGATGTATCAGGTAGTCACGATGTATCAGGTAGTTACGATGTATCAGGTAGTAACGATGTATCAGGTATAGTTACGATGTGTCAGGTAGTTTCGATATATCAGGCAAGAAGTAACAGTGACACAAAGAGTTGCAGTGACACAGAGTTACAGTAACACAGAGAGTTACAGTAACACAGAGAGTTACAGTGACACAGAGAGTTACAGTGACACAGAGAGTTACAGTGACACAGAGAGTTACAGTGACACAGAGAGTTACAGTGACACAGAGAGTTACAGTGACACAGAGAGTTACAGTGACACAGAGTTACAGTGACACAGAGTTACAGTGACACAGAGAGTTACAGTGACACAGAGTTACAGTGACACAGAGAGTTACAGTGACACAGAGAGTTACAGTGACACAGAGAGTTACAGTGACACAAAGAGTTACAGTGACACAGAGTTACAGTGACACAGAGTTACAGTGACACAGAGAGTTACAGTGACACAGAGAGTTACAGTGACACAAAGAGTTACAGTGACACAAAGAGTTACAGTGACACAAAGAGTTACAGTGACACAGAGAGTTACAGTGACACAGAGAGTTACAGTGACACAGAGAGTTACAGTGACACAGAGAGTTACAGTGACACAGAGAGTTACAGTGACACAGAGAGTTACAGTGACACAAAGAGTTACAGTGACACAAAGAGTTACAGTGACACAAAGAGTTACAGTGACACAAAGAGTTACAGTGACACAGAGAGTTACAGTGACACAGAGAGTTACAGTGACACAGAGAGTTACAGTGACACAAAGAGTTACAGTGACACAGAGTTACAGTGACACAGAGAGTTACAGTGACACAGAGAGTTACAGTGACACAGAGTTACAGTGACACAGAGAGTTACAGTGACACAGAGAGTTACAGTGACACAAAGAGTTACAGTGACACAAAGAGTTACAGTGACACAGAGTTACAGTGACACAGAGAGTTACAGTGACACAGAGAGTTACAGTGACACAAAGAGTTACAGTGACACAGAGTTACAGTGACACAGAGTTACAGTGACACAGAGTTACAGTGACACAGAGTTACAGTGACACAGAGTTACAGTGACACAGAGAGTTACAGTGACACAGAGAGTTACAGTGACACAGAGAGTTGCAGTGACACAGAGAGTTGCAGTGACACAGAGTTACAGTGACACAGAGAGTTACAGTGACACAGAGAGTTACAGTGACACAGAGAGTTGCAGTGACACAGAGAGTTGCAGTGACACAGAGAGTTACAGTGACACAGAGAGTTACAGTGACACAGAGAGTTACAGTGACATAGAGAATTACAGTGACACAGGGTACAGTGACACAGAGAGTTAGAGAGATACAGAGAGTTACAGTGACACAGATAGTTATAGTGACACAAAGAGTTACAGTGACACAAATAGTTACAGTGACACAAAGAGTTACAGTGACACGAAGAGTTACAGTGAAACAGAGAGTTACAGTGACACAGAGAGTTACAGTGACATAGAGAATTACAGTGACACAGGGTACAGTGACACAGAGAGTTAGAGAGATACAGAGAGTTACAGTGACACAGATAGTTATAGTGACACAAAGAGTTACAGTGACACAAATAGTTACAGTGACACAAAGAGTTACAGTGACACAAAGAGTTACAGTGAAACAGAGAGTTACAGTGACACAGAGAGTTACAGTGACACAGAGAGTTACAGTGACGCAG
Source organism: Caprella mutica (assembly GCA_947561585.1). Taxonomy (NCBI): domain Eukaryota; kingdom Metazoa; phylum Arthropoda; class Malacostraca; order Amphipoda; family Caprellidae; genus Caprella; species Caprella mutica. The sequence continues at coordinate 6,725 of CANNZV010004128.1, forward strand.
AGAGTTACAGTGAAACAGATATAAACATCGTAACTACCTGATACATCGTAACTATACCTGATACATCGTAACTACCTGATACATCGTGACTACCTGATACATCGTAACTATACCTGATACATTGTAACTATACCTGATACATCGTGACTACCTGATACATCGTAACTACCTGATACATTGTAACTATACCTGATACATCGTAACTACCTGATATATCGTAACTATACCTGATACATTGTAACTATACCTGATACATCGTGACTACCTGATACATCGTAACTACCTGATACATCGTAACTACCTGATACATTGTAACTATACCTGATACATCGTAACTACCTGATATATCGTAACTATACCTGATACATCGTAACTATACCTGATACATCGTGACTACCTGATACATCGTAACTATACCTGAGACATCGGGACAACCTGATACATCGTAACTACCTGATACATTGTACCTACTAGCTGATACATCGTAACTATACCTGATACATCGTGACTACCTGATACATCGTAACTATACCTGATACATCGTGACTACCTGATACATCGTGACTATACCTGATACATCGTAACTATACCTGATACATCGTGACTACCTGATACATCGAAACTACCTGATACATCGTAACTACCTGATACATCGTAACTACCTGATACATTGTAACTACCTGATATATCGTAACTACCTGATACATTGTAACTACCTGATACATCGGGACAACCTGATACATCGTAACTATACCTGATACATTGTACCTACTAGCTGATACATCGTAACTATACCTGATACATCGTGACTACCTGATACATCGTAACTATACCTGATACATCGTAACTATACCTGATACATCGTGACTACCTGATACATCGAAACTACCTGATACATCGTAACTACCTGATACATCGTAACTACCTGATACATTGTAACTACCTGATATATCGTAACTACCTGATACATTGTAACTACCTGATACATCGAAACTACCTGATACATCGTAACTACCTGATACATCGTAACTACCTGATACATTGTAACTACCTGATATATCGTAACTACCTGATACATTGTAACTACCTGATACATCGAAACTACCTGATACATCGTAACTACCTGATACATCGAAACTACCTGATACATCGTAACTATACCTGATACATCGTGACTACCTGATACATCGAAACTACCTGATACATCGTAACTACCTGATACATTGTAACTACCTGATACATTGTAACTACCTGATATATCGTAACTACCTGATACATTGTAACTACTAGCTGGTACATCGTAACTATACCTGATACATCGTAACTACCTGATATTTTGTAACTACCTATGTAATACATCGTAACTATACCTGATACATCGTGACTACCTGATTTATCGTGAATACCTGATATCACTGTAAATAGGACTGATAAAAATACTCTTATTTCTATATTTTCTACGATTCGGTCCGTTTCGGTGTTCTTACGAATAAGAACACCCACCGAAACGAACCGAATCGGAGACAAAACGGGCTGAATCGGAGCTTATGGGAAATTATCTTTTTCTTTTATTGTAAGATCTGTTTTCTATTTAACCATTTAAGTTCACTGGATGAATATTCACTTGGTATTTGCCTATGAGATCATTTAATATGAAGCCGTAATGATGGTAATCTAGCTACCTAGTTAGTTTGTTTTACTGCTCTCTTTATGATTGTTTTAATAACCTGACAGGAGGGTGGGGGTGTTGCTCACCCCCATATACACATATCAGTAGCAATATTTCAAAAATAATCTCCCACAATCTCCGTATTGCCTCCGTTTCGGTCCGTCTCGGTCCGTTTCGGTCCGATTCGGTCCGTTTCGGTCCGATTCGGTCCGTTTCGGTGTTCTTACGTACCCGTATCCAGTGTCACAGTGTGCAGAATGTGTCTCTTCTCCTGCAGAGATTTTAATTTGAGAGAGAGTTACTCTCCGAGTCTCCCAGAGTCCTCTCTGACTCTCAGTAGCAGAATCTCCCACAGCTAAATTAGGAGTAAAATAGTAATTAATTCAAAATCTCCCGCAGCTAAATTAATGGTAACATAGAAATTAATTCAAAATCTCCCGCAGCTAAATTAATGGTAACATAGGAATTAATTCAAGATCTCCCACAGAGATCTGCAATTTCTAAAATTTCAATCAAAAACTCCTGCAGAGAGTCTTGGAAAAATGTTCCATATTCTGCAGACTGGGTCTGTATTTCATGGTAAATTCCACCAACATGTCAGTGGAATTTTTAACACTTTGAATATAATATTCTGGCAAAGTCGGTGGATTTTTAGCTATTTATTCCTATGTTAGTAATGTTACCATTAATTTTTGGTGGAAATATGGGTAAAATGTTGATGGATCAGCCAAATTACTGGAAATTTATGGTGGATAGTTTCAGCTTTTTTAAAAAGTCAGTGGAATTTTTTGCACCAAATACAGACTGGCTATGATCCTTTCAACTGCCCACTAATGTTTTGGTAAATAAAATAAATCTAGTGATAGAAAACAGAATATGCCAGGATAGGCTTCAAATAGCGTCATAATAAATAGTAGCTATCTTTGGCTAGGAAAAATATAAAATGGTACTTGCATCCCTAAAAAATAGGTAACATAATGGCAAAGTTGCCACTCGCCAGTTGATCAGAAATTCAGAATGATCAAGAGGGGCAGGACCATCATCCATTTCTTGGTATCTGCACAAAAGAGACGTTTAGAAACGGTAGGCCTGGTGTTCTGAGCAGATGTACTTGGAACCTCGAACCTGATCATCCATATATGCTGCAGCACTTGCTTGTCCTTTTGTATCAGCTACTGGGACCGGCAATAGGTTCATTTTCAGCTGTGGTGCTTAATTGGTAAGGAACCATCGCATCATCCAGACGAGCCATCAAGTGATCTGGAGGATTCATTGTGTGATGTGGAGGAGCAATCGCATGGTCAGGAGCTGCTAAATCCGTTGGTGCTGCCAAACAATTGGCTCTATTACCATCCTTTCTTTGATGCATGGGCCCCACACCTCAGACACCAGTCCTAAGAAGTATGATTTTGACATTTTCCTAGCTTTGTGCAGGGCTGTACTGCCTGTACACTTGGCCAAGTTACGGTTCCACTTCTATTAACTATTTCAAGGACTTGAAGCAGCACACATCAAATGGCTGCAATTTGTGGCAGCCTCAACAATAAAAGCTTCTCTGCCACTCGTAGTCATCACTCTACTTGGGAATCAGGATCTGAAACAGAGAAAATGATCAAAATTTAAAATGAAGTATCTAGTAAAATTAGCATTTAGAGTTAGTTAATTAAGCAGTCTAAAGATGTCAATAATATTTAACTTTCCCTTTGTACATCAGTGTATAAGTTGCACTCAGGTTGATTTGAGATGGCCAACTCATTTATCTTCTCCTCTAAGAGATCCTAGTAGTGGTAAATCATGGAGGAATCAGAGGCAGCTAGCTTACCATTAAGTCAGTCATCCAGTCAGAACCTGGACAATTATTCTGAGAAAATGATGACTATAGAAAGAAAAACTTTGCACTCTCTTGGCTGCCCCACGAATGCTAGTGCAGTTCTGCAGTTCTAAAGAGATGTAGAACGGTGTAAGTTTTTCTTGACTCACCTTATTATGCTGCTGTTTTGGATCAGCACTTTTTTTATAGTTGTTCATTGCTTATTAATATTATTCTAAAGAAACTACTAGCTAGCATTAGCTAATTAGAAATAGATATATGAATGGCTAAATAATAAAATTGAATCATTCAAAGTGGTATCATAAAATTTGTAAAAAACATATATATTGGTTATTCACAGTAAATTATATTAATATGAACAATAAATGTGCCATATTATTATATACAACTATACCATGGTAGATAATTGGTCTTAAACTAGCATATTAAAACATTAAAATTCATGGGCAGTTTAACCCCACAGTTTCAATTTTTCGTAAGTAGACGCTTAATCTGCTATTGCGGGAAAACAGAGCATCCTAGGTATCTGGAAATTAGTCAAATTTGTCTTCGTATAACCTTTAATCAACCACTAAATTTAAATTCATCTGCTACTTTTGGTTTGGGAGGTATTATAGAGTTTGCGCGAGTGAAAAATCACTCGCGCGAACTATTTTTCCCACATCTAGAGTGCACCTGACTCGGTGACAGCTCCTCTCACCACCTTACAAGATAAAATAAATTTGTTCCCCGTTATAGAGGTAAAAAATCATGCCCGAAACAATGGTGCAAACAGATTTTTTGTAGGACCAACTGTTTTCCAAGTAATTTGTGTGAACAATTTAACCCCATCTAAGACCCCTGGGCAGTTTTACCCTGTCTGACTCTATTTGGTAATGGTGCACTGAACTCCTGACTTTTCCAAAAATCCTAGTCTGTAGAATATGAGAGATAATTGAGATTTTCTCTTCAAACAATTTTGAATTAATTCCTATTAATTTTGCTACAAACACTTCTGAATTAATCCCTATATTTACATTAATTTTTTGCTACAAACAGAATACGAGATCTCTATGAACACTGCACCAGTGTCTGCAGACTGGCAAAAATCTGTAAAATATCTGCCAACATTTCCATTTCCTCATATTTTGACTAGTCCTCCAACATTTTTCCAATTTCTCCCCCAAAAATTAATGGTAATATAGGGATAAATACCTAAAAGTCCTCCGACATTGAAAGAATATTTATTTTAAAGATTTGAAAAGTATTCAGACATGTCATCCAGTCTGTATTTCATGGTAAATTCCACCAACATGTCAGTGAAATTTTTTCCCCTGTGAAAATAATATTCTGGCAAAGTTGGTGGATTTTCAGCTATTTATTTCTATGTTACCATTAATTTTTGATGGATAAATTGTGAAAATGTTGGTGGATCAGCCAAATTACTAGAAATTTATGGTGGATTTTTTCAGCTTTTGAAAAAGTCAATGGGATTTTGTGCATCTAATACAGACTGGCATGTCATTGAAATTTACCACCAAATACAATCTGGTTGATAACAGTTTGATCGTGCATGCTACCTCAGCTCATTATCTTTGCTGGTAGATTGGCAATTAAAAAAGGAACTATTTTAATAGAAGGGAGCATTATCTACCTATCAAATTATGTACACAATTATCTTAGTCTATAGGCTTTAGTCCAGCTACTACGCAATAATAAACTGAATCTTCTTTGCAACAAACACAAACTGACACCAATTCGCTAGCAGTACGCCATACTGCAGGAGTTGGTAAACTGTTCTCCAAGAAATCCTCCATTTTGACTTCTGTTTTCAGTAAAATACATGAAAATATAGGAGGAGATTAAGCATTGTTCACACAGAAAATGTTAAAAATGTCCCATATTCTGCAGACTGGGCAGTACGCATTCAAAATAATGGACTCCAACAGAACTTTTGACACAAAGCCTCTGATTGGCTTTGACGATTGTCTTGCATGCTCTAATTGGCTTTAGTCCAGTGGTTCTTAAACTGTGGTGTTCGGCACCCCTTTGGGTCATGGATTGCATACAGGAGGTGCATGAGATGGCTGTTGTTTATAAGTTCGGTTCTTGCTATTAATATCATGCAGAATATACATGAAGTATATTTTTCTCAAAATGTTGTGAATTGAGGTAGTTAAAAAAAAGTATACAAATTTTCTGATATAAACACCTAATTATCATTGTGACTTTCGATAAGAAAATTTATACCTTTAAGTGTGAGATTTTTCATTTTATGTGCCTGTAACTTCTATTCCTTCTGTACTATAATTTAACTCAATACACTGCATTATTATCACAAATTATATATGGTCCTTACTTTATTAATTTGCATATTTAATTCTCAAATCATAGTAACCAAATATATTCTAATTGTATCTTTTCAATCTATTTCAATGCAATACAATGCTCAGGGGGTGACTGGGAAAAGCAAGGGGTGTGTGAGAAAAATACTTTAAGAACCACTGCTCTAGTCGAAATCACGTCACTGTAAACGGCACTCAAGAGTTATATAATGGGATCTACTCTTCTTCTATTCAATGTTCTGTACTGCAGAGTGCAGACCATGTTACAGAGTATGTCAGTTAAACTGTTAAAGCCATTCCAGTCTGCAAAGCTGAAAGCATGCACAAGCAGTGCCAATTAATTGACTTAGATTTCAAAAGGTCAAAACTCAGATATGTCTAATTGGCTTCAAATTTTAAGTTAATTCCTATGTTCCCATCTTAATTTTGGCTTGAAATATTCAAAAATTGAGCCAAATAGGCTTGGCTTAAAAAATTTATGAAATTTTGGCTCAAAAATTGGCTTACAATTTTCCAGCCTCTGAAACATGACCACATCATGGACTGCAGAATATGGAACATTTTCCCAAGACTCTCTGCGTGTGACAAATCAAATCTGAGCCCAATTTTAGAAAATTCAAAGCATTCATAGTTTAAGGCTATTTATAGTTAGGTAGCTACCTATTACCTGACTTGACTTCTTGACAACTGAAAATTTGTCATTCAGACTTTTCCTATAATGATAGGTATTCAATGTCTCATAGTGTGGCAGGAAAGTTGCTAGTTGGATGAGAAAATGGACTTCGGTTGCCACATTTGTCATATAACTTTTTTAAAGTAAATATTTGGTTTCTTGGTGAAGAATTCACAGTTGAAAACATCGTTACGTTTCATATCTGATGCATATTCAATTGTTATCCTTTATGGCTATTTTATTAGTGATTTAACAGTTAAATACAGTATTTCATATTTTGCCCCTCATAAGTTGCCAATATATTGGTGATTTTGTGCTTACTTTGAAACATAGATGATATTGAAACTTTCTAAATACTTAATTTTAATTAGACTGTTAGACCTAAAAGATATTGAAGAATTATTTTTAACTATTTACTTTGGTCAATGGAGCCTCACAGTTGGCGTCAGTCCACACTTGTAATTTGCATAGTGACAGTCTGCACAGTATTTTGGATATTCTCTCTGAAAAATTTTGACTTGTTAAGGTATAATGAATATTATTTAGCTCTGTTATTAATCAACCCTATTATTACTTTTTGCAGCCGAGAGAATTGAGGAAGCCACTCAAATTCTTAAAGAACATTGTATGAATGAACGTGTCCCTGTGATTGTTGAACGTGCTAGAAATGAGAGGTTCCTCCCTGTCGCACAGAGAACAAAGTTTATTGTGCCGGCCTCACAACCTCTTCACCAACTGCAAAGCAATTTAAGGTGAGGGTTATCCCAAACTATCATTTTATAGAAAATATCACAGTACTTGAACACTCTTTATACTCTGACAGTGGTTGTTAATGAACCATTCTGACCTTTATACTTCCTAATTAACTTAACCTATCAGCTATCATGACATGTCAACCCTTTAGCCAGCAAGTATCACTCGAGTGATACACCATTATTTTTCTCACATGTTTTTCTACCATTATATTGTATTAATAAACCACAGACAATAGCAGACATCGTTGTCTGCTATTCAAAAAAAAATTGAAAGAATTCCACAGGAATAAAAATATCTTGAAAAGTGTTAAACTATGACATACTAAAAATTTAGAACAATCTGACGAGTTTATTGGTAAGGGCCTGCTATAGGGTTAACACTTTCAGAGTACTGTCACTTCTATATTATTTATTCTTTGCCCCTTTTACTCGAGATTGTATCAATGTTGTAAGCTGTACAAATTTTCCTGCTATATAATTATTTTTGACGATAATGTTTTCTCTTCTATATTAACATGGTTATTAAATGCTTGATTCTTGCCTAAAATTTCAACCTGGGTTCTGAGATGACACCTATTGTGATAAATTTAAATCAATACATTATATTGATAATATCGTGACTCATTGATTAAAATAGATAAATAATAGGTGGTTAAACTGTGTTTTTCTATAATGATACAATTCTTCACATAACTATATCATTTCCAATAATTTATAGCTACATGGATGACTACTTCATAACTCGAGTTCATTTCATAATTCAGGTCACCATTAATCTAGTGCTTCATAATTCAGAACTTCCTAACTGTGGAGTAGTTTCACTGTAGTGCTATAAATTACATGATCATCCATGCCTATCTAAATATTAATATTTACTTTTTAGGACCAGATTGCAATTGGGTCCAACTCAAGCCCTGTTTCTGTTAATTGCCGGCAAACACATGCCCACCATCTCTAGCACTATGGGACAGGTAAGTTCATTTTCCTTGATTATTGATTATTAATCTTTTACCAGAGTATAGTCTTGGATGGAAAATTGGACAATTCAGGATTTTTCATAGGTCTAATGTTTTGAAATTTGTCAAAGTAGAAAATTATGGTAATTTGTTAATTCTTCAGCATTATGCTGTAGAGCTTTCTATGTAATTTTTGGGTCTAGGAAAAAATTCCCCAAGGAAAAAATCCCCCGGAAATCATCAAACCGATGAATGAATATCCTCATGTCAAAAATAGAATATGTAATAAATATTTTCATTTTTTTTCTCCAAAAATACTTTCAAAATGAGGAAAGCATGTACTTATGGTATCAAATTAAACTGTTTGAATTAACAAATATAAAAGTTTTAGACTGTAAAATTTTAAATTGTATGTTATGGCCTTAATTTAGCTTATAAATGAACTATATTAGTCATATTTTTCTACAACATTGCGAAGTCTAATAAAAAAATCTTATTATTTGCGACTCTTCAGAGAAGTGTTACCAGCACTAAGTTTCTCTACAAATTTCCTGTAATGATTGTTATGTTACAAAAGACTTTGACGTTGAAGATTTACCCATTTAAAATTATATTACAGTCAACTATACGTTTTGTGATTGTGACATTTAATTAACCATAAATACATGTAACATGATATATAGTGTATATACACAGCAGAAAGAAACTAGTTACCTATTGAACTATAGACTGATGGTAGATGATTAAAATTAGTGATATACAGTATAACTATCAATAGACAAATAAGGCACAGAAATGTTCAAACGATGTCATTCAGTTAATATATATTACCACTTGATTAAACGATGCAGCAATAAACTGATTTAAACTAAACAAGTATTGAACATAAATAAAATTTTGTATAATACTATATCCTAAATTTAACTCGTTTAAATATTACCTCTTCTTTATCTTCTACACTCTACGAGTCTGCAGCTACAGTGACTATACATCATAGATTTGATGTTTCTTTTTAGGCATTTAGCTTGAGACTGAAGGTCAAAGATTAAAACTAGGGATATATAACTATCAATAGAAAAATAGGACACAAATATGTTTTCTTTGGGGATTTTTTCAGCCGGGCGATTTTTTCTGGATACCGTAATTTTTCTGACTATTTCTTAAATAGCTAGCTAGAATAAGTTAGGGTAGTTGACGTTCTTTTGTATATATTCGCTATTTTTATTGCTCCAGTGCTTACAAAATTCTACTGCTTCTTTCAAATATCTACTTTTCTTCAGACTGTAAAGTAAAAATACATAAATTCTTTCAGTACAAATTGTTCCTATTTGAAAAAAACTCCTAATTTCCCATCCTTATTCAGATCTATGAGCATCACAAGGATGAAGATGGCTTCCTGTACATCACCTACTCTTCAGAGCAAGTCTTCGGGTAAACCTCTTCCTCTCGCTCTTTTATGGCTTGGATGTAAGCATTTGCGCTTCACTTAGAAACTTTTAAGATATTTGATATTACTTAGGATCTCCATTATTAACTTATTATTAGACTGCTGGCACATGTTTTTGTACAATTGATAGAGAAAAGTCATTAGTCAGCTATCTGCTTTAGAGGGGAAATTGAGTTTACTAAAGTTGATATACAGACTTAATTTATTTGTTCTTGTATTTGAGGTAGTGTATTAGCTGATAGCATGCTACATAGTTTCTAGCATAATATTTTTCATTTTGCAAATTTCACAAAGCATATTTATCATACTTTTTTAATATTTTAAAATGCAATGTTCACTTATCTATGCAGTATCAATACAGCTCACTTTTAACGAATAATCACTGTAATTGTAGTTATTTATTTTTAGTAGATAAATTGTTCTTAGCATAGAAATTGTGTTCAATTAATTTTTATGGTAAATGTAGTGTTTTTTTTTTTTTTTTTTTTTTTGAAATATATAATTTGATAAATAATGGAATCATTTTATCATATGTTATTTTGTGTTTGATATACATGTGAATTAGTATCTATGTCAGATATATTTATGACCTAACCTATGCATTTTATACTTAATATTTAGTTAATGTAGCTAAAACATTAGTTGCAACTGCAAACTTTAAATTGACTATAGGGTTAAGTTCAGTTATCGATGGTTCCACATTTTTGGTCATATATGAAAGTATCTTTAATAATATACTTTTTTGAAAATGTGGAACCGTCTTATAACTCCTAACTTAACCTAGGTGTCCTGTGTAGCTATGTAATCTTAGTAATTCAGTCAATGCATTGTCCATTAAGATTGTTCTCTGATTGTGTGTACAACTAAATAATTTCTATCAAATCTCTCTGATTTTCCTTAAAATTAAAACTTTATTTGCTATATGTCCTAACTAATCTTGTTATGATAATAAAAAATTGTTTTGGAAAATATCAATTGAAAACTATCGCAGATAACAAATCTGAAAATAAAAATTGTTATAGCTAACCAGAAGTGGGCGTTCCATAAAAATGTTGTGAATCAGTTCGGACGGGGAAAATGGTTTCGGATACGGAACTCCGTCGAAAGATATTCAAACTTCTGTATTTGGAATGTCTCTTTTGCGAATCCGAATCTCCATATCCTATGAAAAACTGACTTCATTTTAACTTCTGCAACCTTTACAATGCATGTATACAGTTTTATTCCTCGGTTTCTGCTAAAAGGCTGCTTCACGCATGTCAGGAATCTGTCCGGGATGACTCCGGTCCGTCTCCTCTCAGTGCTTCAGTGTCAGTGAAAAATATATTGTTACTTTATTTTCTACGTACACAGTACCAGCTCCTCTCGGTGATAAAAAAACCACTGACCGGAGACGTCCCGGACGGATCTCAGACATGTGTGAAGTAGCCTTGACACTGAAACTTCATCCTTTCATGACTAAAGGTAAATTTTGTAATATTCTTTAATAGCTTTTCAGGTTCCCTCCACTTTAAATTAAATTTGTAGAACTAAGATTATAAAACATTATCATATCAATGTTAACAGAAAATAAATGCATCAAGTATTCAGTTATTCGCTTCAAAATTAAATTAATTATATAAAAAAATATTCTCACTCAGTCTTTATTGTCTGACCTTTCTAATATATTAAATAGAAGAAAAAGTGAAGGAAATAGAGTACATATGCAGTGATACGGAGAAAAAGTTTCCCCTCTGTTTCATGAACCATGATTTCCCTCTGTTTCATGATGCCAGATATTTCATACGTTATGCCCCAAAAAATTAAAAAATTGAAATGCTCGTACAGAGATTTCAAAATTATGTTCGCTTTTCGGTGGTACTGAACACAAAATCGGCGAAGTTACGGAACACCAAAAAAGATTCGCGCGCTCAGCTCTGGTTATTATAACCGGTTGAGAATCAATATAAATAAATTCAATTTGTTTATAATGTCAATTAACTTTTTTTTAATATGTACAGGCAGACCCCACTTTAAGAACAATTTCTAAGTTAATGAGAGGTATGATTTTTGACTTAAAGTGGTGTCTGCCTTTACTCTACGTACATTGAGAGCCTATATTTAACTTGCCAGTTGAAAGTAGGTTGTATGAAACTCGTGTAATAAATTCATTGTCTACTTTAATTGTATAGTTAGGTTCACATTTTTAACTCATTTATTAAAAAAGGCAACTTAACAGTACTGTTTATTACCAGATTCTATAACTTTAAATAAAACTAATGAACCTAAGATAAAGAAGACTATAATACCTCTTTGGAATATAAAAACAGCTCATCACGCCATCTGGTGTCGGTATTTTGAGTCGTTCTTCGAATTTTTTCGACATATCTACCATTTTAAAAATAATTGAACAAACTAACAGTTATTGTAAAGTGAAAATTTTAGGCGATTAAAACTTTTAAGATAGGGTTACTTCCGAGTTATCGGACAGTTCTACATTTTCGACTAAAGAAGAAAAACTATACCTATTTACCATTTAGAATGTTAATTAATTTCTTGTATTATCGAAAATGTAGAACCGTCCGATAACTCGGATCTTACCTTAATATTGTAGCGATAAAACATATTTACTTAATTTTAATAACTTTACCTCAAGAATCAATATTTTTAAATATACATGCAATAATTAATATCTAGCATATTTAACATCAAATATATAGTGATGAAATAAATCAATTAAAAGAAAATCTATAATTGATATATGTTAACATGGAAGACTGAATTATGATAGGACGATAATTTAGGAAGGATATCGAAGTTTATATTTTCTTACCAAGAAAACATTGTAGTCAAGACAAATCGCCCGCTAATTTGAACTATTATTAAAAGGTTAATTAAACACAGATTTATTGAAATGGTTAAGTTCTTAGTTATCGGGCTGTTCCACGTTTTCGATCAGACTAGGAAAGATATATTACTTATTATTTAATATTGTATCCCATAATGCATCCCTAAAAGGCCGTACACGTAGGTTTTTTTTAAGTCTTTCCACCAGACTTTTTGCTAAGCTCCTCCTACTTTTTCAACGAGAATATAAGAAAAAACGATATAGGCTAATTATTATTTATTTTAGTTGGTATCCATGATACCTACAGGTATCATGGATAACAATTTAAATAATAATACTTGTTTACTTTTACATGATCGAAAATATAGAACCGTCCGATAACTCGTAACTTACCCTAGGAGGATGGTGAGTTTTTGCTATAAGAATTTTCCATAAATATATCTATTTTGTTTATGATTACTGTAAGCAGTCTTTTTTTTTGATGATATCATTGATATGGGTTATTTTCTTATCGTTTTGTAATTAATGGTCAAATTAAATGGAAACGACTTCATTACAGGCAGGCCGTTACCAAAATTACGACTTTGAAATAGTAATAAGAGCGATACATGACTCGAAGTTATTATACAATTGTAACTCCTTGAACATTTCATTTTCTTTGAGTTAGAATAAAAGAAAATATCCCCGAGGGCTAAACTTAACGTATGCCAGAATATGCCAGGATCAGCTGATGAAAGTTCAAAGCAGTGAAAGAATTAAAAATATTAAAATCCAACCCTAGTTTAACTCTCACTCAGTATAGGTGAGTAATTAGTTAGATACTTTGATTTATATAACTGTTACATATTGAACAAATAATAATTTTTTGCACTGTCAAATATTTTTTGTTGTAGCGTAAGTTATCGGATGATCTCACATTTTGGACAGGTAAGGAAAAATATATAATAATAATTAAGTAACTTATATTTAAATTGGTATCCATGATTTCATCACCTGAATCTGGCAATTTATTCTAAGTCGATCACTCGGAACCATTTTCTAACTCATAGAAAATGAAATTTTTAATTAGGGAGTTACTATTATATAATAACTTTATAGTCATGTCTCGCAATTATTACAGCTTTTTTATAAAAGCGGAATCTTTCTATTCTTATAATCTTAAATAGTTATAAGATATATTTAATGTTGTTTAGCTTCGTCAATTTGATATATATTTAATTTCATATTAGAAAGTAATTAGATTTGATAGCAGAACATGGAAAGTTGATAGAATAGACATCTGGCATTTCTAAGACCACTTATTAGGTATTTAGTCTTTTTCTAACAATAGCAGAGTAATTCAACCAATTATAAGAGAAATTCAGACCTCATCATCTTAAAATATCTAAAAAAAATAGTAAGCAAAAAGTATAAAACTTAGGTAAGGTAACTTCACTGAAAAAATTTCTTCTTTGACATATACAATATAGATCACTTGACTTACTTCAGTATATTATATAGTACATTTGACAACATTTACACAGACTACTATATAGTAACTTATTTGCTAGTAGATATAAATATAATTTGTAAGGTAGTAACAAGAGGATATGGTAGCTAGTCTTAAGATATGAAAGAGGTACGGTTAGACTACAAAAGGCCTATCACTGTCAGGAGAAAAAGAGGAGAGGCCTATCACTGTCAGGAGAAAAGGAGGAGAGGCCTATCACTGTCAGGAGGAGAGGCCTATCACTGTCAGGAGAAAAGGAGGAGAGGCCTATCACTGTCAGGAGGAGAGGCCTGTCACTGTAAGGAGGAGAGGCCTATCACTGTAAGGAGAAAAGGAGGAGAGGCCTATCACTGTCAGGAGGAGAGGCCTATCACTGTAAGGAGGAGAGGCCTATCACTGTAAGGAGAAAAGGAGGAGAGGCCTATCACTGTCAGGAGGAGAGGCCTATCACTGTAAGGAGAAAAGGAGGAGAGGCCTACCACTGTCAGGAGGAGAGGCCTATCACTGTCAGGAGAAAAGGAGGAGAGGCCTATCACTGTCAGGAGAAAAGGAGGAGATGCCTATCACTGTCAGGAGAAAAGGAGGAGAGGCCTATCACTGTCAGGAGGAGATGTTTTCAAGATTAGGTTAGTACAGTGAAACTCCCAAATTATGAAGTTTTGGTTCCTTCATAACTCTGAGCCATTTCATATCTCGGGTGCACAAGATAGTTTTCTATGATTAAAATCTTAGAAAACTATGGCCTTTGAGGCAAAACAAAGACGAATTTCTTGACGTTAATCATTTTCTATAATTTATACATAGAAAATACTTCATAACTCAGGTTCTTTATTACTCAAGTGCTTTACAACTCTGAAGTTTTACTGTACCTACACTCTGTTTCGTGAACATAATATACACATTATACAGGATAGTTCTTCCATTATAGGAGAATTAGCTTAGCAGTTTTATTGTCTGGGCAGAGTCTTCAATTTGCTGTGGTTGAAGTTAAGCAATTAAACCAATAAACATCGTTTAGATTTTCATTACATTGCTAAGGCTTCTTTGAGCTTTAATGCGTTCTAATTACTAGTCGTACTTATGATAATCTTCTGGTGAATGTAACAAAATAAGCTATTACTTCCTCTTCCAGCAAATAATGCCCTTAATAGATACAAAAAGTATGTTAATTTATATACTCTACAAACTTGGTAACTTATGTTATATTAGTAATCTTTAATAACTCATAATCTTCTAGCAGTTTTTGGAATAGTGAACTGATCTTCAGTGGCACACATGATTAGAAGTAACTAAACCTACATCTTCATAGTCTGATATGTGACATATGTCATCTCAATTCAAATCGACTCACTACTAATAAAATAGTCTAAATAAAGTAAATATTATATCACAGGATATTAGCATGAACACCAGTTAGATCTACGGCTGAAAATTTAGAATCTTAAAAAATTAGGTTCTAAGATTTGTTGCAGAATCATCCTAGTCTATTGAGAAGCCGTGTTATTTTGTATGATTTTCTACTTTTAGATGCTTTATATAAAGTGTAAACCAAAGATTCTAAACAGTCTTGGAAATATATTGTACCAATACCTCACAGTATCAAAATTGAACAACAACAACATCACAGACAAGATTAGCAACATTGAAATCAGCAGTTGAAGTGAAGCAATCAGGAGACCGAAGAAGTCCTAGTTTCCTTTTCATAATGACTCGCTTTGGACTGAATTTCAGGATTTCTCTCATCTAGTCAAACTACAAACATGGGCTAAGAATAGGATATATCAGAACTAGCTTCACAACGAGTTACTAAATCTCTCCCATCGCTTGGTAACTTCCACCGGGACCAGAGTTTATGTTTTTCTCCGCAGTATTGATGCCTGGTAGAATCTTGGATCCCACGGGATGTCTCTCGAGATCTTTCTTGAAGGCTACCATGCCAAGATGGGCGTGGGATGCCTCACTTAAGGCCCTCGAACTAATGCACGCCCTGTACTGGTCACCTGTAACGAACACTCAGTCAGGACACAACAATTTGATTGGGAAAGAAATTTCGTTGGGGAAAATGGCTAGAACCGAAAACTTTAACAAGGATTACGTATGAAACGACACATTCATGGCCGCTTAAATTGGGTGGGTGCTATGAACTGAATCTCAGCTTCTATATCAAATATATACGATATTTTGGGCACTATAACAACATTTCCGTCAACAATAATTTAATGAATTAGTTAAGCTGTAATTTTTAAACTTCAGATTTTGTAAATATTTAATGGAGTAGTGTATGTTCTAGAGTGGCATATTTCAACATTCATATTCATTTAGTCGAATCGTTACTAAGCCTATTGCAGATTTATTCACAATTAACTAACCAGGTAGACCAGGAGAACAATATTTCGGATGCCAGAGATGAAATATTCCAGGGTCTGGAGTTCGTATGACATTGAGATCAGATCGAACGTACCTAGTGAATAGAGGTTAACAGTTAATCAGATGGTTAGTACCATCACATAGCCTCAGAAATTAAAAAATGAAAGAAAATTCGAGATTGTGTTCAAATATCTAAATTGATAACTAATCTTTTCGCTATTCAATCATATATCTTCTAAACCATTAAAATTTAATTCAGTTCGTGATTGGTTGAATGTTATCTTTTCTTACTTTCGATAGAGCAGTACGTCTTCCCCGCCCCACCCTATGATTTGCTGGTCGAAACCATTCACATTGATGAAGTCCGATCGGTATTGGCACGTCATTCCGTAGCCGAAGTCTCGCCAAAAGCCCGTGTCTCTGGATATGATCAGTTGGTCCAATTCCTAAAAATGAAAATATGGTTGAAATTGAAAACAATTTTGGTAATTTTCCAAAATTGAAATTTATTACAACTATTGATATTATCTCCATAATTTGGAAGTAAAATAATGAAGTTAAAATGTATTTATTTTTTAAAAACATGAATTAAAATGGAATATCATAAAATATACTTTGTTCTAATTTTAGAATTACTAACCTCAGGTATGGGTTTTCCCTGCAAGGGGTACACCAAGCCAGGATTGTAGAGTGAGAACAAGATGGGGTAATAGACGGTCTTGCCGGGGGAAGTATTGAGACGACACCTATCTAGAAATCTGGTACTGAAGACGACATCCACATCGCACATGAAGAGGAGGACATCACCACCTGACCAGTGGCTTGCCCCGACCTGATGGGGATAGAATGTTGTAAACACAAACTCACACTGTATGTGAAATTACAATGTGATGTTCGGTTCATTCAAAAACAATTTGAATTCGTATTTCAGTGTCTGATAGCTTATTATTACGAAAACTAGAATAAGGTTTTATTCCTATTAAATAATTACTACAAATTATACATAGATAATCATAAATAATTTATATTTAGAGACGAAAACATCGAGAAATGAAAAATGGTATAGAAAACGAACAAAAATGTATTAAGTTCAGATTGATTAAGAATAAGTTTTTGTAATTGAAGTAAGTAACCTGCAATGCTTTTCCTCTCGAGAACGTCTCGTTAAGGGTGAGTAACTTCACCATCCTGAAGTTAGCTTCCCTGGAGGCCTTGGTCAGAACATTCCTTGCTTTCTGGAGTCCCTCATCGCCAAAATAGACAACAGTGAGGAACACTCGTCTGTCGTGAGGAAGAATCACGTTCACGAACTTCGTCATGAAGCGTTGGAACGTTTGAAGGCGCCCCGACAGTGGCAATATAAGATTGATCTGCAATGAAGAGGGATTAGGCCGTACTGAAGAATATGAATATATGGGAAATAGGTTCTTAAAAATGTCAGTACTTAGTAATTAGTTGGTGAAAAAGGATTAGATTATTAATTGAATACTCTTAAGGGCTGTGGGCCGTACACACGCAGCGTTTTTTAAGTCTTTCCATCAGACTTTTTGCTACTCATCCTACTTTTCCACGAGACTTTTGAATCCTATATGAGTAAAAACGATATAATAATTATTTATTTTAGAAAAAAAAAATCTTTTTTTCTCATATGATTAAAAAATCTTGTGGGAAAAAGAGGAGGAGCTTAGCAAAAATTCTGGTGGAAAGACTTAAAAAACCCTGCGTGTGTACGTCTCTGCACTCACCAACTGCCTCCCATTGCTACTCTTACTCTTGACCACACTAAGAGTAGCAAAGGGTCTTGTAAGTGTGACGGTCTTCACGCCCGCTGTCGGAATCTTCTTCGGTTTCTGCTTGGCTGTTGGAGCGTTGGATTTGCTTTCACTGCGACTACTCCTATCTACATTTTCTGTTGTAGTGCTACTAATGCTTATATTATTGGAAGAAAGATGTGATCTAGTGCTCTCGCTATTGACAGACACTCTACTTCTGTCTTTAGATGCTGGGTTGACTGCCTTCTCTCTAAAAATGAGCTCGTACTGCATACCCACTGTGGGAATGGTTCGGTAGGACCCTTCTATGAAGTCATCTACTGTGAACCTGTACGGAAGGATGGAAGGGAGGTTGAATGCTGAAAAACAGTAGCTATTCGTCACATTATACGAATTGTCAAGTGGGTTAACATCAGACGAACAAATCATCGCCTAGAATACTATTCTGGTTCAGACTTTTTCAACTACCTGTTTGGTTCATTTTGTAAGTTGTTAAGGTGTTCAAGAGCAGAGGTTAGGGCTGCTAGTAAGTCCTTTCTGCGGTACCCAATTGGTTTCTCCACCACCCTCTTACCAAGGCCCAGTTCTGAGGGGTACACCCGGGACCAAGTGAAGTGGGTGAAGGGGATGACTTCGTATCTGTAAAAGGGGGGGGGGATGAAAACACTCATATCTTCTTCGATATTCCTCTCACTCACTCGTTGTTCTCATTTCACTCGTTGTACTCATTTCACTCACTCGTTGCACTCATTTCACTCACTCGTTGCACTCATTTCACTCACTCGTTGTACTCATTTCACTCACTCGTTGCACTCATTTCACTCACTCGTTGTACTCATTTCACTCACTCGTTGGACTCATTTCACTCACTCGTTGTACTCATTTCACTCACTCGTTGTACTCATTTCACTCACTCGTTGTACTCATTTCACTCGCAGTACTCATTTCATTCACTCGTTCTAATCATTTCACTCGTTGTACTCATTTCATTCACTCGTTGTGCTAATTTCACTCGTTGCACTCATTTCACTCACTCGTTGAACTCATTTCACTCGTTGTACTCCCTTCACTCACTCGTTGCACTCATTTCACTCATTGCACTCATTTCACTCGTTGTACTCATTTCACTCACTCGTTGCACTTATTTCACTCGTTGTACTCATTGCACTCGTTGTACTCATTTCACTCGTTGTACTCATTTCACTCGTTGTACTCATTTCACTCACTCGTTGCACTCATTTCACTCGTTGCACTCATTTCACTCGTTGTACTCCCTTCACTCACTCGTTGTTCAGTGGCACTCCTTTAACCACTTCACTCCGCAAGATCTGCTCCTTTATGTTCTCTCCACATGGACCGTTGAAGTGGAGGCTGGCGGAGGCGTTTGATCCACTTGGAGCTGTCGAAGCCACTCCACCTTCCTTCACATTACCCACCACTCCGTCTGGGGGAGCATTGGGGCCTGTGGGGGGTGAGTTGCCCGACAGGGGGACAGGGTGAATCTCCACCACATTGGAGGAACCTTGGGGTAAACAAAAGGATTAAAACGGCCACTCGTAGAGCGCATATCTTCGCCGTTGCTATTGAATACTTTTGAAATATAAATGATCTTGACCCCTCGACCTTATCAATCCCAAATTATAATCAACTGGTTCCTTGATAATAACCAACCGTCCCACCAATTTTCAGGCAATTTAGTTAAATACTTTTTAAGTTATATTAATAACAGTATTATAAATAAATAAAAATATTCCTATGTTATTCGCAGGGGAATAAAGAGTGCGATTTGGCTTATCTAATCAGGTTTAAATTAGTAATATTTCGAGTGGTTTACGTCTGCTTCAACCAATAAGGGTCATTTATCCGACATTAAAATACATCAAATACAAGGGAAATCTAAGAAGCAGTCAAATTGTAAAGTGGCTCCACGAACAAAATCATCTACTACCAGTCTATGACAAGCTCATGGATGCAGCAAAGCTACTAAATTTACAAAAATGAGGTCTGCCGGTTTAGCTTCAGAATTAAAAATAATGAAACAATTAATATAAAATAGGAACTATCACTGGAAATAATTTTTCATTGACTAAGTAGCTTTCTGCCCGCCATACACACCGTAAGGAACTGGTTTAACTCCTGCTACTGCTGCAGCTGCGTGCAGAGCTGCCACCTCCTGCTCTAGCTGTGCTATCTGCTGCAGGAGGTGCCGAGTGTACGCACTTCTCTGACTCTCCTCCTGCAATAAAAAAATGAAGTCTACAGGTATGATAGTGAGTATAATATTAATTAATATTATATCATATTTATTAAAAACAAATGCAATCTATTTGATAATAAATCTAGTCCTTATTTTTATTTATAATATATTTATTATATAAAATACTATCTCTTAATAAATCTAACATCACCTAATAAAATTTGATGAAAAATATATTTTTAACGAACAAATTTGCATCTTTAATTAATTAATATTATTTACAGGGTAAGTTACAAGTCATCGACATGTTCCACATTTCGATCACATAAGAAGAAGAAATTTTTTTTTTAAAGGTGTCTAGTTTTCTTATACGATCGAAAATGAGGAACTGACCGATAACTCGGAGCTTACCCTAACATGTAAACTTATTTTTTACTAGATCAAAGAAACTGGAGTTTACCCAAACAACTTCAAGGAATTTCTTTTTTTTTCCTAATCGCGAGGTTGTACTAAACAACAGGTCGCACTAACCGATAGTATTAACTCCTCACCTGTACAACTGCTTTGGCCACCATTACACCTCCACCACTGTTTTTCCCCCATTGAGTGGGGGATGGGTGGAAATCATCTGCTGGAGGATCTGGGGGAGGGGGGGCGGGGTGGGTGGTTAATTACATTGAATAATTATGAAAATATTTATTACAGTAACAGTCTCTACAGTCACTGATAGTACAGTAACAGTCTCTACAGTCACTGATAGTACAGTAACAGTCTCTACAGTCACTGATAGTACAGTAACAGTCTCTGCAGTCACTGATAGTACAGTAACAGTCTCTACAGTCACTGATAGTACAGTAACAGTCTCTACAGTCACTGATAGTACAGTAACAGTCTCTATAGTCACTGATAGTACAGTAACAGTCTCTATAGTCACTGATAGTACAGTAACAGTCTCTACAGTCACTGATAGTACAGTAACAGTCTCTACAGTCACTGATAGTATAGTAACAGTCTCTACAGTCACTGATAGTACAGTAACAGTCTCTACAGTCACTGATAGTACAGTAACAGTCTCTATAGTCACTGATAGTACAGTAACAGTCTCTATAGTCACTGATAGTACAGTAACAGTCTCTAAAGTCACTGATAGTACAGTAACAGTCTCTACAGTCACTGATAGTACAGTAACAGTCTCTACAGTCACTGATAGTACAGTAACAGTCTCTACAGTCACTGATAGTACAGTAAGAGTCTCTACAGTCACTGATAGTACAGTAACAGTCTCTAAAGTCACTGATAGTACAGTAACAGTCTCTACAGTCACTGATAGTACAGTAACAGTCTCTATAGTCACTGATAGTACAGTAACAGTCTCTGCAGTCACTGATAGTACAGTAACAGTCTCTACAGTCACTGATAGTACAGTAACAGTCTCTACAGTCACTGATAGTACAGTAACAGTCTCTAAAGTCACTGATAGTACAGTAACAGTCTCTACAGTCACTGATAGTACAGTAACAGTCTCTATAGTCACTGATAGTACAGTAACAGTCTCTGCAGTCACTGATAGTACAGTAACAGTCTCTATAGTCACTGATAGTACAGTAACAGTCTCTACAGTCACTGATAGTACAGTAACAGTCTCTACAGTCACTGATAGTACAGTAACAGTCTCTACAGTCACTGATAGTACAGTAACAGTCTCTACAGTCACTGATAGTACAGTAACAGTCTCTAAAGTCACTGATAGTACAGTAACAGTCTCTACAGTCACTGATAGTACAGTAACAGTCTCTATAGTCACTGATAGTACAGTAACAGTCTCTAAAGTCACTGATAGTACAGTAACAGTCTCTACAGTCACTGATAGTACAGTAACAGTCTCTATAGTCACTGATAGTACAGTAACAGTCTCTAAAGTCACTGATAGTACAGTAACAGTCTCTACAGTCACTGATAGTACAGTAACAGTCTCTAAAGTCACTGATAGTACAGTAACAGTCTCTACAGTCACTGATAGTACAGTAACAGTCTCTATAGTCACTGATAGTACAGTAACAGTCTCTATAGTCACTGATAGTACAGTAACAGTCTCTACAGTCACTGATAGTACAGTAACAGTCTCTACAGTCACTGATAGTACAGTAACAGTCTTTATAGTCACTGATAGTACAGTAACAGTCTCTACAGTCACTGATAGTACAGTAACAGTCTCTACAGTCACTGATAGTACAGTAACAGTCTCTATAGTCACTGATAGTACAGTAACAGTCTTTATAGTCACTGATAGTACAGTAACAGTCTCTACAGTCACTGATAGTACAGTAACAGTCTCTGCAGTCACTGATAGTACAGTAACAGTCTCTACAGTCACTGATAGTACAGTAACAGTCTCTACAGTCACTGATAGTACAGTAACAGTCTCTACAGTCACTGATAGAACAGTAACAGTCTCTATAGTCACTGATAGTACAGTAACAGTCTCTACAGTCACTGATAGTACAGTAACAGTCTCTATAGTCACTGATAGTACAGTAACAGTCTCTATAGTCACTGATAGTACAGTAACAGTCTCTATAGTCACTGATAGTACAGTAACAGTCTCTACAGTCACTGATAGTACAGTAACAGTCTCTACAGTCACTGATAGTACAGTAACAGTCTCTATAGTCACTGATAGTACAGTAACAGTCTCTGCAGTCACTGATAGTACAGTAACAGTCTCTACAGTCACTGATAGTACAGTAACAGTCTCTACAGTCACTGATAGTACAGTAACAGTCTCTATAGTCACTGATAGTACAGTAACAGTCTCTATAGTCACTGATAGTACAGTAACAGTCTCTGCAGTCACTGATAGTACAGTAACAGTCTTTATAGTCACTGATAGTACAGTAACAGTCTCTACAGTCACTGATAGTACAGTAACAGTCTCTATAGTCACTGATAGTACAGTAACAGTCTCTGCAGTCACTGATAGTACAGTAACAGTCTTTATAGTCACTGATAGTACAGTAACAGGCTCTACAGTCACTGATAGTACAGTAACAGTCTCTACAGTCACTGATAGTACAGTAACAGTCTCTACAGTCACTGATAGTACAGTAACAGTCTCTATAGTCACTGATAGTACAGTAACAGTCTCTGCAGTCACTGATAGTACAGTAACAGTCTTTATAGTCACTGATAGTACAGTAACAGGCTCTACAGTCACTGATAGTACAGTAACAGTCTCTGCAGTCACTGATAGTACAGTAACAGTCTCTACAGTCACTGATAGTACAGTAACAGTCTCTACAGTCACTGATAGTACATTAACAGTCTCTACAGTCACTGATAGTACAGTAACAGTCTCTACAGTCACTGATAGTACAGTAACAGTCTCTATAGTCACTGATAGTACAGTAACAGTCCTGCAGTCACTGATAGTACAGTAACAGTCTCTACAGTCACTGATAGTATAGTAACAGTCTCTATAGTCACTGATAGTACAGTAACAGTCTCTACAGTCACTGATAGTACAGTAACAGTCTCTACAGTCACTGATAGTACAGTAACAGTCTCTATAGTCACTGATAGTACAGTAACAGTCTCTACAGTCACTGATAGTACAGTAAGTCTTTGACCCACTAATGTTCATTTATTTTTAATGTACAATAAAAAATGTCGAGTCATGGTGACTAAAATGATCTCTCATGAGGTTACTAAATGGTCACGTGATTAGGGAAACTTTCCAGTTATTGGACAGTTCCATATTTGCGATTTTAAGAAAAAGAAAATATATAATTATAATTTTTTATTTGTATTTTTATTGGTATATATGATTATTAGAATAAAAAATATTAATTTAAAAAAAAAGGTAAATAATTATCATTTTTTCCTTATATTATCGAACATATGGAACCGTCCAATAACTGTCAAGTTCCCCTTTTTATTCAGTTTTAAATAATATAGCCTTGACTATGATTTATTTTTCCCAATAAGTTTCGTTCAGTGGAAAGTATCAAGGAAGGTTGCATTATATTTAAATTGATTATTTAACTTCACTTTCCCTCATTTAATTTTAATATGCTTTAGTTTTTTTTTTTCAAATTAAATTATATTTATAATTTCATTACACTTCTCTTTCTCCCATTAAAGTGTTTTAATTTTTTTCAAATACATTATATTGATATTCCTATGCATTAAGAAACACCGCAGATTAACAGTGAAAATAGGGAGGCCTGCCTTTTCACTGCCGTAGCAAATCATTATTAATTTTCATTAATTTATTACAAAATATATCTCTCAGTGTTCCCTATAATAAAAAAATGCAAGTGCCACTTATGACAAGTAAAAACTTTATTAATTTATTACACATAATGATACGTGCTAAAAAGTTATTAGGATTGTAGGTTTAATATGCTTTTGTAAAATAAAAGACAATATATCTTTATGGTGAAGAACCTTTAACCTACTAGACATAATAACAATAAATTACTAAAAAATATTACACAAAAAAAAAAAAATGATACAATCACCACACAGTCAACTGTTGCAATGACTGTCTGTGTAATGGCGCTGTCTCTTTGCATTGACTGTCATTTTTTAAACTATTTTCTCATTAAAATCTGAAATGACCTTAAAATTTCTAATGCAAACCAAAATTTGCCTTCTTTAAAATGTGAATTAAAGTTAACCATTTGAGGTGAATTTTTCACGCTGCTATTTCATTGATAATTCTTACCTTTGATTAATGTTTTTTTTCTCTCTATATTTTTGACAAATTTATAGGATGATACTTACTCTCTTATAGCTTGATTAGCTATTGTCGTAGTTTGAGATTATTATTAGTTTGTATCAATTTTTGTTAAATTCATCCTGTTCTCTTAGATAGTTTAAACAAATAGTGTAACCGTGTGCATTGTCTTAATAAAGATAATTGTTTTTTTAAATTATTTAAAGAAGGTTTGCTTCTTCTGGCAAGGAGGCCTTTGAAAAAATAAAAAAAATAAAAAATTACACAAACCTGTACAATTTACATAGGTTGCTCCAGAAATCTTGTAGTTTTATATTCTTTATATTCTTTATATTCTTCTTAAATTGTTCTATTTTTCATCCTATTTTTCATTTCTTTAGAATGTATCCTGGCGTTCCAATTGAATTGAATTATGTAAGGAAATTTTTTTATTCAAATAAAAAAAAATCTCTTCATATCAATGGAATTTAAATTACACATCAATTTAATCTATTACATTGTAATAGTAATTTAAAGAAGTTGCTTCAATTCGCAATGTAGTTTACCTTCACAAAACAACATTAGACGTTTTAAATAACTGTTCCTCATAGATCTTTTTCAAATGATAGTTAAAGGTTACGCCGATAATATAAAGGGCCGTACACACGTTGGGTTTTTTTAAGTCTTTCCACCAGACTTTTTGCTAAGCTCCTCCTACTTTTCCCACGAAAATATAAGAAAATAAAAACGATATAATAATTATTTATTTCAGTTGGTATCCATGATACCAACTGAAATAAATAATAATACTATAGTTTTTTTCTTATATTCTCGTGGGAAAAGTAGGAGGAGCTTAGCAAAAGGCTGATGGAAAGACTTAAAAAAAAACCTGCGTGTGTACGGCCCTTTAGCGATATCGTATCGGCGTCAGAGAATCTAGTACAGGCATCCCTCGCTTTAGTTACCAAATCACGACTCAGATTAGTTACCAAACGGTAACTAAAGCGGATAAAAGTAACAAGAAATTTATAATTGTCACTCCTTGACTACATATATCATTTTCTATGAGTTATGGAAAGAAAATTTGTTTTGAGTTCTTAAAGTACTACGTATATAAGCATATTAATAATTATATACAGTCTTTCATTGTTTGTGACTGTGATGAAAAAGTTTATAAAGTTGTGAATTAATTAAATGTTTTAAAATCCATCCACAGCTTAACCAAGGCCATCTATAGTGTATAGGTGAGTAATTAATAGATACTTAGACTTCTATAATTATTGTGCTACATTTACCAAACATCAATTTTATGCTCTATGAAATATTTTTGGTAGTAGGGTACTAAGTTCCCAGTTATTGGTTGGTTCTACAATTTCGGACACGTCAGAAAAACAAAAATACCTATTATAATTATTATTTAATTTCCTTTCTAATTGGTATCATGGACTAATTGAAATAAAAGTTAAATAATGATTATTATGTAAAGATTTTCACGTGTTCGAAAATATGGAACCGTGCAATAACACGGAACTAACCCTAAAATGGGACATGTTGAATTTCTGAACCAATTGCTTCTAATAACCTCATCTGGATTAAAATATTGATTTTTTTTTTTAGTTACCGTGAAATAATCACAAAAAATGTCTCCGTTTTCTATGTCTACGAACAGTTCTTATTTCGAATCATGACTCGAAATAAGTACCACTTTTACTAAAGTGAGTTGTACTTAAAGCGAGGCTTGCCTGTATATCGCAAATGTCTTCGAAATTGTCCAGTCAGTTTTTGCGCATTCTTAATCATTACGAAAATATAGGCATGGGAAAAATAAATTAGAATTTTATACTAAAATGCATATTATCCTTTTTTTGATGTAAAAGAATGCATTACTAAAAATATAATATAATAAAAAATAGAGTCTCTGCATGAGACTAATTTTTCAAATTATAGTTTTCTAATTTCCTATTATTTTCAATTTTTTTAAATTTGTCATCCTGTACCCAGACCAATTTTAAAATATCTACAAGCATTACAATTAATAAAATATCATTTTAAAAATGAGTAAACTGTGAAAATATCATTACGTATGCACTATACAGTATATTTTACCTTAATTTCTGGTCTACATAGTTACTATATACTTGTCGATGGGTGTAAAGTTATAAAAAATACATAGCTTTATAATCCAAGGACACGATAACTGGTATCATGTGAACGTCCTTATTATGACGAAGAACGTATTTACTTAAAAATACATAAAAAGATTAAATAAACGTAAGTTTAACAGGAGACGTTTGATATCAACAACCATTAAAGTTCTGTAAACGTCTACAGAATTATGATAACATGTTCCTAGACTAAATAAAGCAAGTGTACGTGAGAAGTCCCTCCCTTAAAAATATCAAATCAGGAAGAACAGTTTTCGTTTATACAGTAAAATTAAGTAGCGAATATGAAGGTCAAACTAATTTAAATCCATCATCAAACTAGAGTAGAGTGAGTTAATAGGCTTACCTGTTTCTGGAGCCAATCTGCATCTGTTGAGCAGAAGTAAAGAACAACACACAGCTGTGACGAACACTATAATCAGTGTCTTCTGGCAACCACGTACCAGTATAGTCCTTCGGATGATCTTCATAGTGTTAGAAGAATTATATCTATCTTTTGAATTCTCCTCCGATATCCACTTGATTTAGCAATACTTTTCCATTAAACTTCATTGGTGAAGTTAATTCATTTGCTAGTTTTAAGCAGCCTTTTCTGGTAAAGATGATCTACTAATTCAATGAATTTGAACTAATAATAGATGATTCTGAACGGTTAATTTACTGTGAGGAAATCTAGTGGTATTCGATCATTTCTCCGATTGGTAGCAATTTCTTAGAACCTCTCATGATTTTGTAGCATTCATCAATTCGTGATGAAAATTCATTTTAAAGCCAAAGCCATGTGCAGATGATATATCCATCTAACTTTTATTAATAGTTAAATTAGAGGATAGCATAAACAGCAGTGGTGCCAAACTGGTTCCTGTGGAACACTTTGCAGAGAACATCACAGATTGATTTTAATAGTCTGGACAATATCAGCTCTCGAGATGTTAGTGTTTAGTTGCAGGACAGGCTTTTAGCAACATAGGTTTTGGATGGTGAAGAAAGTTCAGCTGTTATTCCAGATCGTACATTAGATGAAGGATTTCTTCTCACATGGTGAGAAGACTTCGTCCAGATCTGAGGAAGAAATAAAAAATATTCCGTTAAAAGTACATATTCAACATAAAGAAAGCGATACATGACAGAAACAATTAACTTAATGATTGAAAAGATTTACACTCAAATCAATTCACAAACTGCAATATCATATTTCTTTATTAAACACAGTCATGCTACTTCTCATTTTAAAATCCAAAGAAGCACATTTCTCATGCACGTACTACGCCTAACACTCCGCACACTGTTGGACTGTAGGTGTCACAACATTACCATTTTACTTGACGATGTCAGCAGTGCCCAGTTATTATTATTTTTATTATTAGCATTAGGATAGACAGCCTCTCTTCTTCGTCTTCAATCATTTTGCCCACCATTACTTAAATTGGACTCAAAATTTAATACAAATAAAAACTGAAAATTAAATATCAATAAACATTAGTAACTACACTATTTATATAAACTATTGAATGCAAAAGAATATTTAATTTTGGTAAGGGTATAAATAACAAGACAAAATTATAGACAAAAGTAAAATATCATAATGATTATATAATTCTTATTTTCATACCATTATCATATAGTTTTTCTTATATGACCGAAGATGTGGAACTGACCGATAATTCGTAACATCCCTGATTCACATTCGCCTCTATACATTCTAGTACATTATACCTACATTAATCACTATTATACCTACATTAATCACTATTATACCTACATTAATCACTATTATACCTACATTAATCCCTATTATACCTACATTAATCCCTATTATACCTACGTTAATCACTATTACACCTACATTAATCTCTATTATACCTACATTAATCCCTATTACACCTACATTAATCACTATTATACCTACATTAATCTCTATTATACCTACATTAATCACTATTATACCTACATTAATCCCTATTATACCTACATTAATCACTATTACACCTACATTAATCCCTATTATACCTACATTAATCACTATTATACCTACATTAATCACTATTACACCTACATTAATCCCTATTATACCTACATTAATCACTATTATACCTACATTAATCACTATTATACCTACGTTAATCACTAGCTGTTTTCATAACAAGTGCCATTAAGGGCAATAGGTCACTTTACGTCTCATGGTCACAGCTCAAAGTACTCACAGGTCAAAGGAAGTTCACGGTCACATCCTAACAGCTCAAGTTTATAAATGTTACCTTTTAAACAGTGGGGCAAGCTCTAGCAGTCATGAGGTACGTACAATATAACTAGGGTGGTGACTATATGCTTTTAAAATCATAGATTTTAGGAATATCACAGATGGGATGAAATGGTATCGAATACTATATGCCGCTGGTGTAGAAGCATTCAATACTCTTTAATTCAATTCGTCTATAATATTTTCAGTATCTATGATTTTGAACGCATATTGTCACAATTCTAAATATAACTGGGGTTGTGACAATATGCTTTTACATTCATAGATCCCAAAAATATCATAAACGGAGATAATTGAAGAGTATTGAATGGTTCCACACCAGCGGTATATAGTATTCGATACCATTTCATTTCGTCTGTGATATTCTTAAAATCTATGATTTTAAAAGCATATTGTCACAACCCTATTTATAAACTAATCAATTTGATGAACAATATATAAAATAATGACATTATATATGGCCATATAATTAGTTATTTATGAGATAGATAAAATTTCTTTTATAAAGTTGTAGCAAAGTATCATTTTTTTCTACCAAATAGACTGTTTTTAATGTTTTTGAACATTTTTGATGATATAAAAAAAGAATTCGAAACATAAGTTATTTGTTAATGGAAACAATTTACTCGAAAATTAGTAAAGCGTTTCAATATATTTTTATACACTTTAAAAATTAATCATTTTATCTATGAATAAAGCGTTATTTTAATGTAAATCATATTACTATTAAATAAACTTTAAATTCATGAAGAAAATATATGCCAATATATATACTTAACAACATGAAATAAATAATAGCAAATATAGAGACATAATATTTCCTGCATATCTAAATTGGATCGATATATTAATTAGTTATTGAAAATCGTAAAGAAAATGACACTGTTAAACAGAGTAAAGAAAATGACACTGTCAAACAGAGTAAAGAAAATGACACTGTCAAACAGAGTAAAGAAAATGACACTGTCAAACACAGTAAAGAAAATGACACTGTCAAACAGAGTAAAGAAAATGACACTGTCAAACAGAGTAAAGAAAATGACACTGTCAAACAGAGTAAAGAAAATGACACTGTCAAACAGAGTAAAGAAAATGACACTGTCAAACAGAGTAAAGAAAATGACACTGTCAAACAGAGTAAAGAAAATGACACTGTCAAACACAGTAAAGAAAATGACACTGTCAAACAGAGTAAAGAAAATGACACTGTCAAACACGGTAAAGAAAATGACACTGTCAAACAGAGTAAAGAAATTGACACTGTCAAACACAGTAAAGAAAATGACACTGTCAAACACAGTAAAGAAAATGACACTGTCAAACACAGTAAAGAAAATGACACTGTCAAACACAGTAAAGAAAATGACACTGTCAAACAGAGTAAAGAAAATGACACTGTCAAACAGAGTAAAGAAAATGACACTGTCAAACAGAGTAAAGAAAATGACACTGTCAAACAGAGTAAAGAAAATGACACTGTCAAACACAGTAAAGAAAATGACACTGTCAAACAGAGTAAAGAAAATGACACTGTCAAACAGAGTAAAGAAAATGACACTGTCAAACAGAGTAAAGAAAATGACACTGTCAAACACAGTAAAGAAAATGACACAGTCAAACAGAGTAAAGAAAATGACACTGTCAAACAGAGTAAAGAAAATGACACTGTCAAACAGAGTAAAGAAAATGACACTGTCAAACAGAGTAAAGAAAATGACACTGTCAAACAGAGTAAAGAAAATGACACTGTCAAACAGAGTAAAGAAAATGATACTGTCAAACAGAGTAAAGAAAATGACACTGTCAAACAGAGTAAAGAAAATGACACTGTCAAACACAGTAAAGAAAATGACACTGTCAAACAGAGTAAAGAAAATGACACTGTCAAACAGAGTAAAGAAAATGACACTGTCAAACAGAGTAAAGAAAATGACACTGTCAAACACAGTAAAGAAAATGACACTGTCAAACAGAGTAAAGAAAATGACACTGTCAAACAGAGTAAAGAAAATGACACTGTCAAACAGAGTAAAGAAAATGACACTGTCAAACAGAGTAAAGAAAATGACACTGTCAAACAGAGTAAAGAAAATGACACTGTCAAACAGAGTAAAGAAAATGACACTGTCAAACACAGTAAAGAAAATGACACTGTCAAACAGAGTAAAGAAAATGACACTGTCAAACAGAGTAAAGAAAATGACACTGTCAAACACAGTAAAGAAAATGACACTGTCAAACAGAGTAAAGAAAATGACACTGTCAAACAGAGTAAAGAAAATGACACTGTCAAACAGAGTAAAGAAAATGACACTGTCAAACACAGTAAAGAAAATGACACTGTCAAACAGAGTAAAGAAAATGACACTGTCAAACACAGTAAAGAAAATGACACTGTCAAACACGGTAAAGAAAATGACACTGTCAAACACGGTAAAGAAAATGACACTGTTAAACAAAGTAAAAAAAATGACACTGTCAAACACAGTAAAGAAAATGATACTTTTACATTTAATTTTTCAATATCACATTACACCAAAATGTATTTCAATATTTTTAATATAATTAACTTTTTAGGTAATGTCTTAACCGTAAGATCACTGAAATAAATCACTTCACTATTTAGTACCATGACATTGAACATGAAGCTGGTAATGATTGGCAAGGAGAGCTGCAAACACACAGCCTCTCACTGCAAGGCTTTGCGAGCGACTGAAGAGGTCAACATGCAACTCTGGTCACTAACTAGGGTAAGTACAGAATTATCGGACAGTTACATGTTTTCGATCATATGAATTAAAGAGTATGTAATAAATGTTCTTTCATTTTAACTTCTTATAGTATTATATATATATCAATCAAATTAAAAGTTAAATAATAATAATTATTATTATATAGTTTTTCTTACATATCCGAAAAAATGGAACTGTCCGATAACTCAGAACTTACCCTTATGAGATTTAGATTTTTTTATATTCGTTATTGTATTAACTATTATATCACAAGTAAAGAAATATTTATACAGGGTTACAGGGTTAGGAAAGTAGTATCTGTACCATTTATTATTATTAGTTAACGTTATTTTTTTAATGTTGCGATAAGAAACGAAACATTTTTAAGAGTAATTATTAGGAGCACAAGAAACATAATCTTAAATTAGGTTACATGTTTACAAAATGTGTTCAAACTGCCTCCCATTTGTTGCGATGCAGCCGTTCAAACGTTTGTCCAATGATTGGCGGACGCGAGCAAAGACACCAGGAGTTTCACGAATCCTTGCGGGAAAAACGTTTGAACGCTTGCATCGCAACAAATGGGCGGCAGTTTGAACACATTCTGTAAACATGTAAACTAATTTTAGATTAAGTTTCTTGTGCTCCTAATAATTACTATTAAAAATGTTTTGTTTCATATCGCAACATTAAAAAAATAATGTTAACTAATAATAATAAATGGTACAGATACTACTTTCCTAACCCTGTAACTCTTTAACTAAGCATTTTAGACCATACCTTCATAGAATAAAAAGTGTTTATTTCGACGAATGCAACCTTATGTTAAAGTTTGGCAACAAAAGTGTTAGACACCCTGTACCTATAGTAATGAATCACAAACTCAAGCTGCAGATAATTTAGTGAATATGTATTAGTTTTGTTCTTATTTTAACTCTTCATTTATTTTACTAAATAAAATTAATTGGCAATGGTTTTCTATATGATATTTAAATTTCAATAGTCACTAGGGTGATTAAGGTATTTAAGTCCCTAGGGTTCATTACCTTCACAAACTTGCAGAAGGTTATATGTTACCTGGCATTAATTTATTTATCATTTTGTTATTCAC
This sequence comes from Caprella mutica, assembly GCA_947561585.1. Taxonomy (NCBI): domain Eukaryota; kingdom Metazoa; phylum Arthropoda; class Malacostraca; order Amphipoda; family Caprellidae; genus Caprella; species Caprella mutica. The sequence goes on from CANNZV010004128.1 coordinate 40,017, forward strand.
ATAACTCAAAAAGTGTCCAACCAAATTGCCTGAAATTTGGCGAAACGATTGGTTAATGTCCTGGAATCATTTAGAATTATTTTGGGAGCGATCCGGTCAAAGGTCAAGGTCAAAGTCATTCATAACTCAAATAACTGAAAAAGTATTCAACCAAATTGTATGAAACCTGGTATGACGAATGTCATTATCCAGTAACCAATTTATTGGGTCAAAACGGCGGCGAAGGTATGCGCTCTACCAAGTGAACGCAATCTATTTTCAGGTTAATTTAGTTTCTAGGGTTTATTTGAATGGTTTCTCCGCATCACAAACATAAAATGAAAAGGGTAGTGACAATATGCTTTTAAAATCATAGACCTTAAGAATATCATAAATGAAATGGTATCGAATACGGTGCTAGGACAATTGCAACTCGAACAATTGCCACCCCCGGACAATTGTAATCCGAAGAATTGTCACCCAGACAATTGTCACCCCCGGACAATTGCCACCCCCGGACAATTGCAACCCGAACAATTGTCACCCCCGGACAATTGCAACTCGAACAATTGTCACCCGGACAATTGTCACCCCCGGACAATTGCCACCCCTGGACAATTGCAACTCGAACAATTGTCACCCTCGGACATTTGCCACCCCCGGACAATTACAACCCGAATAATTGTCACCCCCAGACAATTGCAACCCGAACAATTGTCACCCGGACAATTGTCACCCCTGGACAATTGCAACCCGAACAATTGTCACCCCTGGACAATTGCAACCCGAACAATTGCAACCCGAACAATTGTCACCCCCGGACAATTGCCACCCCAAAACAATCGTCACCCCCGGACAATTGCCAACCCCGGACAATTGCCCAGTCACGATCGAATACCGCCAGTTTAAAACCATTCAATACTCTTTAAATCTCCATCTATAATATTTTCAAGATGTAGATTTAGAAGCGTATTGTCACAACCCTAATGATCTTTATTTCTTCTGTAAAATGTAAGATAAAATATGGTGCCATTCCTTATTTAACTTTGAACGCTTCTGTAACTTTTCTCCGAGATATTAAAGTCTGCAAAGAAAGAAAAAACTTATGTCCAACTTCGGACAGAAAGTTAGCGGTTAACACACCAGAATAATATACACCGGGGGAGGGTATAGGGGGTAGGAGGGGGGGGGCATTGTATGGTTAGTATGCTATCTGTAATACTGTTTAAAGATATCATGTAATTGCAAGTAAGTAATTTAGTACCGATATATCAGGCGCATGCGCACAACAGATGAATTTGAAAATAAATATACAGTGCAACCTTACACATCTATAGGTAAAGCTCGTACAGCAGACGATCTTTAAACGGACACCCCCCCCCCCCACAAAGGACAAAAATGATCCGTTCTAAGGACCATACAATTCCTACAACGACCTCTTATAATTATATGGTTCAATAAATATTTTATTCTCCTACAAAGTATCTAGTCATACGTTGATTATTTTCAGAAGTATTACAATTTACAATCAACACTTAATGTATTGTTTTTTAAGATTTTCAGAAATTTGTCTTTGTTACCCTTTCCTATACATTTTCTTTGATTAGAAATGTTCCATAGAAATTAAATAGAGGAGTAACTATCCTATATTTTCACGTAATTTATATATCTATTAAGTTGCTGATATATTTGTTTCATTTTACCTACCTTATTATATAAGTAAGTTCTATAAATATAATAAGATTTTCATTAAAATATTTATTTGATAAAATAAATATTAGCGTTTGTTTGAAAGGCTGTTAAAGACAATTTACTCAGTTTAAATCCCCAACTCAACTAATTATGTTACCTTACAGCGACCACTAGATCCGTATAGCGACCTGTCGTTGTACGAGCTAATACAGCTACTTGTGATGTAAAGGATTAGACACTTGTAACACTACTACTTAACCCTGACACTCTATCTTCTCTACTCTTCCTTCTCTCTTATCACCTCTTCCGTCTCTCTTCTTCCCTCTTTCATCTCTCTTCTTCCCTCTTCTATCTCTTATCACCTCTTCCATCTCTCTTCTTTCCTCTCTCCATTTCCCTCCGATAAAAATTCTCCTCCGAAAAGATAAGATTTTCTCACCAAAAACACATTTTTTCTTTGCCTCAGGCATTTAATGTACTGAAAATAAAGTACTGAAAATAAAGTACTGAAAATAAAGTACTGAAAATAAAGTACTGAAAATAAAGTACTGAAAATAAAGTACTGAAAATGAAGTACTGAAAATAAAGTACTGAAAATAAAGTACTGAAAATAAAGTACTGAAAATAAAGTACTGAAAATAAAGTACTGAAAATAAAGTACTGAAAATAAAGTACTGAAAATAAAGTACTGAAAATAAAGTACTGAAAATAAAGTACTGAAAATAAAGTACTGAAAATAAAGTACTGAAAATAAAGTACTGAAAATAAAGTACTGAAAATAAAGTACTGAAAATAAAGTACTTTGTTGCATGCACTTGTTAGACACACTATAGTGAAGTGTGTCACTCTAACACACTATAGTATAGTGTGTCACTCTTACACACTATAGTGAAGTGTGTCACTCTAACACACTATAGTGAAGTGTGTCACTCTAACACACTATAGTATAGTGTGTCACTCTTACACACTATAGTGAAGTGTGTCACTATAACACACTATAGTGAAGTGTGTCACTATAACACACTATAGTGAAGTGTGTCACTCTAACACACTATAGTGAAGTGTGTCACTATAACACACTATAGTATAGTGTGTCACTCTTACACACCACAGTGTGTTATAGTTAGTTAGTGTGTCTGTACGTATCCTGTAACGGTTTCCATTAGTTTTCAATTCTTCAGAACTCAGTCGAACTCCAAAACTGAAAACGTTTGTCAACCATGAAAAGAGAAATGGAGTGGGAATGAATGGAGTGGGAATGAATAGAGTGGGAATGAATGGAGTGGGAATGAATAGAGTGGGAATGAATGGAGTGGAAATGAATGGAGTGGGAATGAATGGAGTGGGAATGAATGGAGTGGGAATGGATGGAGTGGAAATGAATGGAGTGGGAATGAATAGAGTGGGAATGAATAGAGTGGGAATGAATGGAGTGGGAATGAATGGAGTGGGAATGAATGGAGTGGGAATGAATGAAGTGGAAATGAATGGAGTGGGAATGAATGAAGTGGAAATGAATGGAGTGGCAATGAATGGAGTGGGAATGAATGAAGTGGGAATGGAGTGGAGTGGGAATGAATGGAGTGGGCATTTCAATCAATTCTGTTTAACATCAAAGAAAATTTAAATTCTTTTCAATTCCCAAAATTAATTCAAATTGAATTCATTTAATTTGTTTCCCTTTTCGATTCCTGCCTGGAATTCCATTGCTAATCTGTAATCTGTGCCTCAAATGAACACCATTCCAACTGGAATGGCCCACCAAATGACTAAATCCCAGTCATCAAAAGGCTATCCTACAATATTGAAATGATATGTATTTACATTATTTAATGGAATGAAACTATACAGTTAACCGACTGTAACAATACAGGTGTAAATGGGTAATACTACAGATTTAATTGTAGACTGTAATTTATGTTATACGTACTAAATGGTCGGAATAACTTCACTTACCATATGCATGTAGAGAGATTTTCTCATTTTTTATACTCTTCCCCCAGTTTAAATTTGTGTCCAAATAAAAATAAAGTACATTGTGTATTATAGTAGTGTTCCACAGTCTTAACTTTAATAAATTTCTTAATATTACTTCGATTCAAATTCAGTTAAAAACAATCACAAGACTTTTGAATTGTATTTATTATATACGTAACTATGTTAATTGTCTTAGAACTTTAACGGAAACGATAATACCGCGAGAATTGCCTTTAATGAAGAAATGTAAGACAAGGTTTTGCATTCACAGGATTTTCTTCAGCTCCTAATGTTTTCTGGTGAAGCACATTTCCATCTCCACGGTGGAGTAAACACTCACAGTTGTCGGTAACTGGTGCACTACTAACCGTCACTGGAGAGCAGAGAGGCCACTTCATTCACCTCCAACAACTTTGTGGACGACTAAACTGGTGGAGGAATTTTCGATCCAGTTTTCATATTGATAAAAATGTAAATGGTGATAATTATACCTATTTACTCCAGTCTGACTTTTGGTTTGTTGTTTCAATTTTACCAAATTCAGAAAAATTGCCTTCACGCAAGATACAACCCACCTTATTGGTCCAGAACTGTCGGACAGTGGATGGATGAAAAGTTTCCAAACAGGTGTATTGGCAGAGGTTCAGATGGAGACATGAACATTAAGTGGCCACCAAGATAACCTGATCTTACAAATTGTGATTTTTTTTCCTATGGGGATTCATCAAGAATAAAGTTTATCACACTAAACCCAAAGATAGCAATGAGTTCGAGAGCAGAATTCGTCAAGCATTTTCAAAAGTAACCATGGAAATGTTGTATAACTCTATGCTTGCATTCCAGACTCGTCTAAATTTAGACATTCGAAAACAGTGTCCGCCAGACTGAAATATTATAGATAGTAAAATATAAACCAAATTAATAAAAGTTTAAAATCTTGAAATTGTTTTTAACCAAGATATTAAAGTTTAAAATGTGGCTTTAAAATAATACACCCTGTATATTAATATGTATGAATTAATATTTTATAATTTATGTTGATATGTAAAATGAACTAATATAAATTCTCTAAGGTAGACTCTTCTCTAGAGTTAGAACCTACCTTTTCTGGCGACATTCGGTGTCAATGGCTTTAATTTTTAATTCGAAAGAGATGCCAGATGTCGCCAGCAGCTTCTTTAGTGGACTTACTGTTTTATTAACGGATTCACCTTTCTACATGTTGGAAATAAGGAGAATGGTGATAACAAATGGTGAATATAGAGTGAATTCATTGGTGAGACTCTCCCTTTCTCCATATATCCTTTTGGTTTGCTCTCCCTTTCCGGTGACTGACTTTCCTTTTTCCATTCCAATTGACGCTCCGTTTATTGACACAACATTGCAATTAGGCCCTGAACTGAAAAGGCCACTCTGCGAGTGTCTTATTGAGTCAAATAGCTTGCCAGATGAACGTGCATAGGGCCACTTAACGGAAATTTATTGAACCAAATGGCATGATACATGTACGCGGCCCAGGCCACTTAACGGAAATTCATGGAGTCAAATAGGATGCTAGATGAACGCGGTAAAGCCACTTAACGGAAATTTATTGATCCAAATGGCATGATAGATGGACGTGTATAAGGCCACTTAACGGAAATTTATTGATCCAAATGGCATGATAGATGAACGCGTATAAGGCCACTTAACGGAAATTTATTGAACCCAATGGCATGATAGATGAGCGCGGTAAAGCCACTTAACGGAAATTTATTGATCCAAATGGCATGATAGATGAACGCGGTAAAGCCACTTAACGGAAATTTATTGAACCAAATGTCATGATAGATGAACGCGGTAAAGCCACTTAACGGAAATTTATTGAACCAAATGTCATGATAGATGAACGCGGTAAAGCCACTTAACGGAAATTTATTGAACCAAATGTCATGATAGATGAACTCGTGCAAGACCTTCTCACGAATGAAAATTTAGGTCGAATTGTAAGTCAAATGAATACCTATGGTCTCTACAGAAAAAGTCGACTGAAATGTCGTCTAGTTATTAATGAGTTGACATTGTTATCTCTAGTGTCTCCAGGCCAAATCATATTCCATTGACGTGATAACATTAATGGTATAGAACTTCTGATATCATACACATGAGAAAAATAAGAACTCTTCAATAAATTCGTAGATAGTTAATAATTGAAATACTAATTCTGTTCAAACTATAAAAGGTTAGTAAAAAACAAACCATACCATCTAATAGTGTGCAGTAAATTCCTTCTCCGTTTCAGATAGTGACAAAGATATTCCCAAAAGTTGAAGGAAAAATGCACTGACTCTTTCTTGTTCGTAAAGTTAAGTGATTTCAACAGTTAGACATTTTCTTCTTTTTCTTCTTTTATCCAGCCTCAGAAAGTGTAAATGGGGGAAAGGGGAGAGGGAGGGTGTCTCATGTGTTCAATTGTGAAAAATAGGTTTCGACGACGGGATAAATTAATGAAATACCTAAAGTGCGGACCATTTGCCAGAGAGGTGACTTCTTTGAGTTGCTGATGGTACTATCGATCTTTGGATGGAGAAACGTGCTTGAAATAAGTTATTAGGCAGTTAAGTACGGCTTGAAATAAGTTATTAGGCAGTTAAGTACGGACTGAAATAAGTTATTAGGCAGTTAAGTACGGACTGAAATAAGTTATTAGGCAGTTAAGTACGGACTGAAATAAGTTATTAGGCAGTTAAGTACGGACTGAAATAAGTTATTAGGCAGTTAAGTACGGACTGAAATAAGTTATTAGGCAGTTAAGTACGGCTTGAAATAAGTTATTAGGCAGTTAAGTACGGACTGAAATAAGTTATTAGGCAGTTAAGTACGGCTTGAAATAAGTTATTAGGCAGTTAAGTACGGACTGAAATAAGTTATTAGGCAGTTAAGTACGGCTTGAAATAAGTTATTAGGCAGCTAAGTACGTCTTGAAATAAGTTATTAGGTAGTTAAGTACGGACTGAAATAAGTTATTAGGCAGTTAAGTACGGACTGAAATAAGTTATTAGGCAGTTAAGTACGGACTGAAATAAGTTATTAGGCAGTTAAGTACGGCTTCAAATAAGTTATTAGGCAGTTAAGTACGGACTGAAATAAGTTATTAG
>CANNZV010004129.1:0-46790 GCA_947561585.1 Caprella mutica
GTCAAGAGCCCCCCCGGTCATGAGCCCCCCCCGGTCTCGAGCCCCCCCCCCCGGTCATGAGCCCCCCCTAGGTCATAAGCCCCCCCCCGGTCACGAGCCCCCCCTCCCTGTTTTTTTAATCCTTATTTACCTAATTAAACAAATGAAGAACTACTTAAATAGAAATAACTGAGAGTTGATAATGTAGTTTGTTGTATCCCCTAGTTTGTTGTACTGCACACTTCATGATTGTTTAATGACCTGGCAGGGGGGTTCGGGACATAAAAGACATAAAATATATACATATATTTTATGTCTAATCAGTAATGAATTTCAAAAGTGACAATAAGGATTAAATAATATAGGTAAATATGGATTTAAAAACAGGGGGGCTCGTGACCGGGGGGGGGCTCTTGACCGGGGGCTTATGACCTAGGGGGGCTCATGACCGGGGGGGGGGGGGGCTCTTGACCGGGGGAGGGCTTATGACCTACACCCGTTTTCTATAGGTACCTAGTTAAGTAGCTACTCTACGGTTTACTCAGGTACTCTAGTTTCCTTGGAGTACCTACCTACTCTAATTTAATCATGTACTCTAGTTTTTTCTTCAGGTAGGTACCTAGGTACCTACTCTAGTTCAATTATGAACTCTAGTGTTTTCTTCAGGTACTCTAGTTTAATTATATACTATAGTTTTGTTTAGTTAGGTGCCTACTCTAGTGTAGTTAGGTACTTACCTACCTACTCTAGTTTCCTCTAGTTAGGTATTCTAATTTTCTTTAGTTAAGTAGGTATTCTCTTGTTTTCTTTATTTAGTTACTTAACTTTTTTATAGTTAGATACCATAGTTATCTTCAGTTAGGTACACTATTTCTTTTCCAATTGAATTTCCTTCAACTGAAATCGCATTTCACTTCAATGAAGTTGGTAAGAAAATTGATGAAATTTGGTACTTAAGTAGGTACAATACTACCTATTAGGAGACATTTTTTTTTCACGGTAACTACAATAATCATCAATTGTAGTATTCAGATTAGGTAATTAGATGCAATATTGGTTTTGAAATTAGTATTGCATAGCAGAATATTTTTTAACAGTGACTACCTAACTTACATACATAATAATATGCATGTAAATAATATACTACTAAAAAAATGATATAAAAAATAGCTATAGATATTGGTACTTTATTGTGTTACGTTTAACTATTTAAACGCAAAAACGTCTGTGTATTAGACTGTTTACTATTTTCGGACTTAAACATATATAATAATTATTATTATCTACCTATATTGTTATTATTTTAATTCTTACGTATCCACACATTTATTCTTGTTTAGTACATTCCCTGTTATTTCAGTTCTAAATTGCAGTAATCTAAAAAAATTACTTTATCATTTATTATAGTCTATGTAACACTAACGTGAACTAAGTAAATAATTTCTAAAAGTAAGCAAAGAAATTCGTAAATTGAAGATAATTCTTTATTATTAACTTAGTTTTATTCTTTAATTTGATTTATTATATATGAATACTAACTATTTTAAATTGTATTCGACTTATTTCAAATTGATTCTCGATTTTTTTTAATTTGAACTTGATGTTTCTCAATTTGAAATTGAGGTTTTTCAATTTGAAATTGAGGTTTTTTAATTTGAAATTGAGGTTTCTCAATTTGAAATTGAGGCTTTTCAATTTGAAATTGAGGTTTATCAATTTGAAATTGAGGTTTTTCAATTTGAAATTGAGGTTATTCAATTTGAAATTGAGGTTTTTTAATTTGAAATTGAGGTTTTTCAATTTGAAATCGAGGTTTTTCAATTTGAAATTGAGGTTTTTTAATTTGAAATCGAGGTTTTTCAATTTAAATTGAGGTTTTTCAATTTGAAATTGAGGTTTTTCAATTTGAAATTGAGGTTTTTCAATTTGAAATTGAGGTTTTTCAATTTGAAATTGAGGTTTTTCAATTTGAAATTGAGGTTTTTCAATTTGAAATTGAGGTTTTTCAATTTGAAATTGAGGTTTCTCAATTTGAAATCGAGGTTTTTCAATTTGAAATCGAGGTTTTTCAATTTGAAATTGAGGTTTTTCAATTTGAAAGTGAGGTTTTTTAATTTGAAATTGAGGTTTTTCAATTTGAAATTGAGGTTTTTTCAATTTGAAATTGAGGTTTTTCAATTTGAAATTGAGGTTTTTCAATTTGAAATTGAGGTTTTTCAATTTGAAATTGAGGTTTTTCAATTTGAAATTGAGGTTTTTTAATTTGAAATTCAGGTTTTTCAATTTGAAATCGAGGTTTTTCAATTTGAAATCGAGGTTTTTCAATTTGAAATTGAGGTTTTTCAATTTGAAAGTGAGGTTTTTTAATTTGAAATTGAGGTTTTTCAATTTGAAAGTGAGGTTTTTCAATTTGAAATTGATGTTTTTTAATTTGAAATTGAGGTTTTTCAATTTGAAATTGAGGTTTTTAAATTTGAAATTGAGGTTTTTTAATTTGAAATTGAGGTTTTTCAATTTGAAATTGAGGTTTTTCAATTTGAAATTGAGGTTTTTCAATTTGAAATTGAGGTTTTTCAATTTGAAATTGAGGTTTTTTAATTTGAAATTGAGGTTTTTCAATTTGAAATCGAGGTTTTTCAATTTGAAATTGAGGTTTTTCAATTTGAAATTGAGGTTTTTCAATTTGAAATTGAGGTTTTTTAATTTGATTGTCATCTTTCTTAAGTCGATTTTCTATTTTTAATTTTTATTTGAGGTTTTCTAATTTGATGTTGATTAATTTAATTCTGACATTGAAATGGTGTACTTGGATAATTTCAAGTGTTAGGTACCTACTACAATAGTTTGGTAGTTACAAGAGGGGAGTTTCGTGTCTGCAGGGCTTATGTCCTAGGTGAGATCGTATCCGGGAAAGGGAGGTCCTTTGATCAAACACGCAACCAACCCGAGCGCAATCTCGAGATTACCTTGAACTCTAATTAATTCTTAATCCTAGTTACTTAGCCACTGGTGCAGGCGAACCAGTGCTCATGAAAAAATAATATTTATTTTATTTTTAAACCGATTTGGAAGCTGTCTTTTCGTCACTTTTACTGATCAACATAATTTCATACGATTAGAGAAAAAAGAAGGTGGTAAATGACAAGATACTCATATTATGAGCATTTATTCAAATATACAGGGTGCCAAAAAAAAACGGAACCCAACTTTAAGTTAGTATATTTTAAAAACTATTAAAGGTGCATGTTTATTTCTAGTATATTTTTACTGTTGGACCCTCCTCCATCAAACGTTTAAATTTTCTTTAAGTTACATTCGTTTTTGTGAATGTTATAAGGATTTTATTGATGGGTCTTGAAAATGGCTTTGTGCAAATAGTTAAAAGACCTAAGTAATGTTTGTTTCTTCTCTTTGCTTGTTAATTTTATTTTAAATAGATAATTATTCTTTGGTGTTTAGCCGTTTACCAATGGATGTGTAAATATCAAATGACGGTTTTTATGAAGAAAAAATATCGAAAAGTCACTTTGTTAAAGATTATATAACAGCTATAGTGAGGACTGGCGCGCACACGCCAGTGTCTAGTTTATTGAACAAAGTTTTAAGGGCTAGGTTACTAGGGTTAAGATAGGGCAAATCTTTACATCGCGTGGAACATAATTATATACTGTGAAAAAATGTATGAATATATCATGATATCCTTTTCTAATTCAATATACTAATACAAACCGGTATAAAATGAGTAATATTCTTCTAAATTTATCAGGGAATCAATCAAAGCTGACTTGGAGAATGACACGTACCAAACCTATGAGTGAAGTAGAAAAGATATTCCTTGAAGAAATCAATGAGGAAATTTCCAATAGATATGGGATTGAGAATAAACAAGGAAAATGGATATTATTCTTCGATCATAATGTCTTGGACATTGCTTGGGAGAAATCATACCAGTTATATCACGCTGGAAAGTTGCCTGGCATAAAGTCCATCAAGACGTCTACAGCCGCTAAGAATCCAAATGCTCCATGTGATGAATATGGATCCATAAGGTTTACTTGTGGTCCAAGTGATGATGAGGACTTGATGATGGAGTACGGACGGGCCTTGGTAGATCTACTCTCTTACACATGTCACTTTGGTTGTATTAGATACAAAACAAAGTTCGAACTTACAGACTTGGGTACCCATGCAGCTGAAAGAACTGAAGACCATTTGTATACGATAGAAGTACTGAAGATACGCTGGTAAGTCCAATCAATAATCTTCTGAAATAAAAGGGGCATTTTGAAAAATAACTTCTGATTCATATAAGTGAACGTTAAGTATTCGAAAAATAGGAGTTGACATTTTGATATAGCATATAGGTCATGACATGTCAATGAGAATTTTTCAAAAATTAGGTAGGTTCATGACCTACGTTAACACCCACTTTAAGAGTTCTGTAAATGTTAGTGTACTTAAAACTCTTCTATTTATATTTTAACTTATGATTCAAACAGTCCTATAGCTTTAAATTTTTTCTAAATGTTGCTATATTAAACATTTTTCACTATCCATTTGATAATTTTTTCTGTGTTTATTACAGGGTGGGTTTTCTCAGACGTGACAATTACAAGTTTGTTGCTCTCAGAAGTTTGAAGTGAGTCAACTTACGAAATTAACTTGCTAACTACGAGAAGTTACATTGAGAATTTGGTTCTTGTTTATTAACCAGACCAAGAATCGTTTAAAATATTTTTTGATGCTATTTATTTAATTGAGTATGATTGTTGTGACAAAAATGATTATAATTCATACTGTAAATTCTGGCTAGTTACGTTGAAAGTCTTTTGTTTTTATTAGTTAATGAATATAGCTAAAATCAAACTTTTATTGATTTTCTGCTAATCTTTTTTATTATTTTCAGAGAAAATGAATATGATGAATGTATCGTACTTCCTTCATCGATCACGACCCAATCATTACTGTCTGAATTCATGGATTCGAGATCTTACATAGAAGAGAACACTTCTGGTTACATAGAAGAGAACACTTCTGGTTACATAGAAGAGAACACGGCAATGAAAACATGTCATGCAACTAAAGTTATTCTCTTCTTCTTCTTTCCTGACAATGCTAAAGTTATCAAAAGGTATGGAAGGAACATCTTGAAGTACATGGCCGAATACAATTCTAAAAGTCGCATCACCTACATGGTTCCTGACGCACCAGGTTTCTTGATGTACCAACTAGAAAACTGGGAAGCAGATGGTGAAGATGAGAACGGGTACACTGATTCGAAAGAATTGGATTCTCTTGCTATTAACTTTAACAAACTAAGTCTTATTAACCAATAGTGTTGTTGGATAAATTCGTTGATAAGATTGAAGAAAACCACATGAAAAGTGGCTGTTAACATAAGTCATGATATGTCGAACAGATATTTCTGAAAACCACATCGGTTCATGAACTTATGTTAACACCTACTTTAAGTGTACTCTAAGTGTCTCTGTATTGTTTTGTTCTCTCAGTCTATATTTCTTTAGTTTTTCATGTACTACCAATATCATCATGGAGAGAAGTAATTAGTCGTACACAGGAAAATTTTATTATTACGTATTGGAAAGATTGAACTAAAATAAATGTTGGAACATTTTGAGATACAATCTATTGAATATTTAATAATGAACTTGATTAATTTTTATTATTACAGAAATGAATGCATATTTCTTTTTTTACTGGTGAAAAAGTATTCATAAATGATAAAAAATCATATCTTAGTTTAATAGTATTTATTTATATCTTGTATTGAGTTCAGCAGCTACCAGTCTATTCCTGTACATCTCAATTCTTTTTGGACATATTGTCTTCATTGTTCTTAATGTCCGTTGGTGCTCTTATCCCAATCTTATTTTTCAAATTTTGCCTTAAATTCTCCATTGGGTTCAAGTCTGGGGACTGACTTGGTCATTGAAAACATGAACAAGAAAATGTTTTGCTGAAAATAACATTTATTTCTTGCAATGGCCAAGTCAGTCCACAGATTTGAATCCAATTCAGAATTTATGGCGATATTAAAAAATCAAATTATGAAAAGAGCACCAACAAATATCAAGAACTTAAAAGACAATTAGTCAAGAAAAATGGGATAAAATTCCACTCAACTGAGACGTACAGGAGTATAGACTTGTAGCTGTTAAACTCAATTTATGATATGCCACAAAATATTGAAAAAAAAATGATATCTCTTTTTTACAAATACAGTATACTTTTGTTGTCAGTTAAAATGAAAAATTGCATTCATTTTTGTTTCAATAAGAAGAAGAAAAGTTTATTATTAATAGTACACATTCATCATTAATATTATAATCTACAAATAATCGTTTTAGTTGGTCTCTTTTCACAGCTACGTAAAAATATATTTTTTCATGTGTACGAATATTCGTTTCCCCCATTGTACAAGTTGAAAGGTGATTATATTATACTATGAGGAAATTATTATATATTATTTTTCAATAACTGAGTAACTGGATCTACTAATTTTTTACCTGTAACTCATAATTTTAGTTACTATATTGCTACTAATTTTAAACTGTAATGCCTGTTTAAATACACTGTAAGAAATTTTAACTAGAAATTGTTTAAAGAAATAGCTTTAATTTGAATTTTTTTTTTCGTTCTTTCTCTGATTTGATTATCAGTTGTTTTAACAAGTTTAGAGAATGGAGAAAGATATTTACCAACCGATTTATTTCTATCTAATATAAAACTTATGCGAGTGCCAGGATGGTAGGTAAAGGAAATGCCACATCGAAATAGGAGTCGTTATAGTCGATAGAGTGCCAGTGGTGCTCAACCTTTTTGGAGGTACGAACCTCACAAGCTCCATAGATGCATTCATTTCACCCTTGTAGTTACAAAAATAAAATAAAACATGTACATAACTATAGCATAAATTGTATTAGTGCACAAACTGTACCGTGCATCATTTGCACACTAAATCACTATGTTCAATGATCAAAATGAACTAAAGAATTTTGCATATGAACAAACAACTTAATGAGCCAATCCACCGAACTTCTGACATTGACTCACCGAACCCCTGGGATTTGATCGTACCCAGGTTAGGAACCACTGCGATAGACACAACTGTGAATTGAAAATGACAATTACGAGAATTATATAAAGTAATTAAAAGAAACGGTAAGTATTTGAAGTTAGCCAAATAGAAAATAATTCAAAAATTTGCAAGTATATAAAGCAGTTCAAAAACTGGTAAGTAAATAAAAATGTTCAAAAACTGGTATTTATATGAAGTTCAAAAACTGAATAACAGCTGCATGTTCAAATCAAGTGGTCCTAAAAATCAAAACAAAATGCGAACCGTTTTTATAATTTGCCTATTTTAAAAACTATTTACAGTGATGTAATGATAAAATATACTACACCAATGACTTTGCAATTATTATAATAGTGCTATTTTAACTGACCTGATAATAATTAATCTATTTAAAAATCGTATATATACACTGAAGCTTGATGGAGTTTCACTCAAATTTACGGCTGCACTCACATCGTATTGCAATTTAAACCAATTTAGAGCTGCGAGTAATTCAAGCCGTGCGAAAAATTGACTCAAAAATAGATAGCACTGACAGAATTGAAATAGCCCAATTGCTTCATATAGTCTCAAAATTCGCTTCCTCCCCATTAATTAAAGAAAACAACAAATTCGTTTTCCAATTTGAATCTGTAAAATTATTGCTTTACCAGTGAACTATTTTGCCGGTTGGAATCGTCTTACAATAATTTAATTTCAATTTACCCCTGTCAATGACAGAGTCGACTGATGATGAACATAGAGACAAATGGGAGAAGCATTAAGCGGCAGAAAATGGAGTATCCGGTGATTGTGGTGTTTGCCACAGGAAAATTTTTCTCCCCGAAAAGATAATTAAGTGATGACTGGACAGATTGGCATTACTGTCCCCAACATCAACTCAATTTTTCCAGATGCCTCCATCGAAGCAAGTGGCACTGATTAAGTAACACAATTTAGATGAAGACAATGATTGTAATGTTTCTTTTTAACGAATTAACCGCTAGTTTTTTTTTCTATCAACATCTTACTTTTTGTATTTTTTTCATTATGTAATATTAGTTAGGAATATTTAAATTCTAACTTCTGCAATCATTCTTTTCATTTCTATTACAAATTCTATTTTTTTATAGTCGAAATTGTGTTCATAAAATTAATTAATACCTATATATTTCAAATCTACCTGTTCATCTTCCAATTACCAGTTCAGTATAGTTTTTGAGTGTCAAGAGTGAGGTAGTTAGCCCTCCTCATGTGACCGAACTATTTGTGATATTAGGTATTTTATTGTTTATATGGAAGTGATATATTTGTGATTCATAGTGTTGTTAATTATTAGTAATTTTGTGTATCTTTGTTCCTTGCAGGTACCATTTCCAAATGCATCCCATTATCGAACACTAATTAAAATAGTAAAGAGTGTTTCCTTCCTCCAAATTCAATAAACTACATGTATACTTGTAGTTATAAAATCTTCAGACCGGTTTGTTATTTGAAGTTAATTATTTTGTGACTTTGAAATAAAACAGTGTCATTGGATATTTCCCTTCTGCTCAAATGTTTGTGGTTTTAGAATGGTTGTTTGACAATAATATTTATTGCTTTAAGAGAGTTAATAAGACTTTCAAACTCTGTTACATGTAATGCATTTGGTGAGGGTAATTAACCACCTACTGTTTTCTCTAGGCCAGAGGTTTTCTGTGGTTTACTTTATAGAAATAACGAGCTATTGAGGTTTTATGTATCCTAACGGATTTCAAGTTTGATGTTTCTTTTCTGTGAGAAAGTAATTAGTTTAGTCGGAAATATAGGAGGAGTTATTTTTGAATTGGTCAGTTTCTATTAGTTGAGGGTAGAATTAGGGACAGCCTACAGGAGGGTTGAGAACCAATCGGAATTGGGGAAGTGAGATCAGCGGAACTTAAGTTTGGATTTGGGTGGAGTTTTAGATGAATCTGGGGAGTATAAAAGCGGTGGATTGAGATTATGAAGGAGTCCTACTCTGTCTGTCGTCACTCTCTGCTTACAAGAGTGCCTTAAGTAGTTTACCGGTCTGGATAAGACCCCGGCGGGGTGAAGTATTCTCTCACCCCAGCCTTAGGTGACCATCGCAGGACTTAGTCGATGAAGATCTCCGCCCGTCATAGTGGTGGAGATAGGATCCTTAGCAAGTGGCTGAATCTTGCAATTCAATGGAACCCGGCAGCAGAGGTTGTATTCTTTACGGCAGAGTCGAAGCCAAATGAGCCAGGATGTGGGAACCAAGAACTGATGTCTATTGTAGAATAAATTCTGACGTTGCAGAACAACTTCTCATGTTGCAGAGCAGACATTCAATAAGCAGTAGGAATCTGAAGCCAGAGTCACCATCATCGTACCGAGATTTGCACGAGTTGCCGTCCACGTCCATTGACATAGTTCCAGTGGAGGACTTCAGCCGTTCCCAATACACTAGTACAGTGGTTATGAAGAGTTTCCAGCCGCATCAACTCCTTTAGAAATTCAGTAACCCCATCCGTATTTCCTCAGTGATTGTGTCAGTGTTTATTTGTGAAAAGTATACTCTCAACCTCCAAAGCTTGACCCATGTTGTAAGTTAAACTCCTCCATAGGTAGAAATTTGATTAATTGAATTAAATGTACGATGTATGTGTAGGATTTACTATTTCACGAACCTTTTGTCTGATCGATTACTTAATTAGAGTACACCTAATTTAAACTATGATTGTGTTTCATTTAACCTTGTTATTTTGGTACGATATTTGATTTGATGCTATTTAATGAAGTGAAGATATTGATGATTATTATTGACAAGTAACGTAAACAGTAAATTAAACAAATTGATTATTCTTTCTAGGGAGAATCGTAACCCACGTAAATAAAAGCCCGCTCGGCACTAATTAATAACCACGCTACCATGTGAAAGAAAGAACTTAAATACTGGAAATATTGAATATGAATATTGGAAATAAAGAAATGCCCATATGGCAGAAATAAGAAACACTCCCCCCCCCCCCCGAGGACCCGATCATACATACAACTACTTTAAAAGCTAATGAAATGCGTACCTAATGAAGCTAAAAAACACTGTTCACATGTACACAACATCAAATGTACACAACATCAAATGTACACAACATCAAATGTACACAACATCAAATATACACGACATCAAATGTACACAACATCAAATGTACACAACATCAAATATACACAACATCAAATGTACACAACATCAAAAATTCACAACATCAAATGTACACAACATCAAATGTACACAACATCACTATTCCATATGTTCACATATATTTTTCCATTGAAAATTGGAAGACAAATTGAACCAATTTTTCATGAACATATGTTTCATTTATACTAGAATTTATTATATATCATTTATCATTGACCAATAGTAAAATTTACTGACCACTTTAGTTATTTTAATCTTATGAAGGAATATTTATATTACATACGGATCCTCTCTTTTCCTATCTTGCCTATACAAGTTATATACTCTATTTACTATATAGTAAATAGAGTATATAACTTTTAGTCATTGTGTCCCTTTGATGACCAACATTCACCAATAAAATATAATTCGCTTCACTCACCTTAAAATAGAGTTAGGATTTATTTCGCAGCTCCACATTTAAAAAAATGAAAATTGTTGAAGATATTAATATTGACTGGGGATTTGAAGAACATTTAATATTTATGAGTTAATTTTTTGTTTCTAATGAAGCTCATTATATTCAATGAGGAAAATGGCATAGACAGGAGAATTATATATCTGCTACTGTGTCATATCGACTACTGTGTCATATCTGCTACTGTGTCATATCGACTACTGTGTCATATCTGCTACTGTGTCATATCGACTACTGTGTCATATCTGCTACTGTGCCATATCTGCTACTGTGTCATATCTGCTACTATGTCATATCGACTACTGTGTCATATCTGCTACTGTTTCATATCGACTACTGTGTCATATCTGCTACTGTGTCATATCTGCTACTGTGTCATATCTGCTACTGTGTCATATCTGCTACTAAGTCATATCTGCTACTGTGTCATATCTGCCACTGTGTCAAATCTGCTACTGTGTCATATCTGCTACGTGTCATATCTGCTACTGTGACATATCTGCTGCTGTGTCATATCTGCTACTGTGTCATATCTGCTACTGTATCATATCGACTACTGTGTCATATCTGCTACTGTGTCATATCTGCTACTGTGTCATATCTGCTACTGTGTCATATCTGCTACTGTGTCATATCGACTACTGTGTCATATCTGCTACTGTGACATATCTGCTACTGTATCATATCGACTACTGTGTCATATCTGCTACTGTGTCATATCTGCTACTGTATCATATCGACTACTGTGTCATATCTGCTACTGTATCATATCGACTACTGTGTCATATCTGCTACTGTGTCATATCTGCTACTGTATCATATCGACTACTGTGTCATATCTGCTACTGTATCATATCGACTTCTGTATCATATCTGCTACTGTGTCATATCTGCTACTGTATCATATCGACTACTGTGTCATATCGACTACTGTGTCATATCGACTACTGTGTCATATCGACTACTGTATCATATCTGCTACTGTGACATATCTGCTACTGTATCATATCTGCTACTGTGTCATATCTGCTACTGTATCATATTGACTACTGTGTCATATCGACTACTGTGTCATATCTGCTACTGTGTCATATCTGCTACTGTGTCATATGGACTACTGTGACATATCTGCTACTGTGTCATATCTGCTACTGTGTCATAGCTGCTACTGTGTCATATCGGCTACTGTGTCATATCGACTACTGTATCATATCGGCTACTGTGTCATATCTGCTACTCTTGTCATATCGGCTACTGTGTCATATCTGTTACTGTGTCATATCTGCTACTGTGTCATATCTGCTACTGTGTCATATCGACTACTGTATCATATCTGCTACTGTGACATATCTGCTACTGTATCATATCGACTACTGTATCATATCTGCTACTGTGTCATATCTGCTACTGTGTCATATGGACTACTGTGACATATCTGCTACTGTGTCATATCTGCTACTGTGTCATAGCTGCTACTGTGTCATATCGGCTACTGTGTCATATCGACTACTGTATCATATCGGCTACTGTGTCATATCTGCTACTCTTGTCATATCGGCTACTGTGTCATATCTGTTACTGTGTCATATCTGCTACTGTGTCATATCTGCTACTGTGTCATATCTGCTACTGTGTCATATCTGCTACTGTGTCATATCTGCTACTGTGTCATATCTGCTACTGTGTCATATCTGCTACTGTGTCATATCTGCTACTGTGTCATATCTGCTACTGTGTCATATCTGCTACTGTGTCATATCTGCTACTGTGTCATATCTGCTACTGTGACATATCTGCTACTGTGTCATATCTGCTACTGTGACATATCTGCTACTGTGTCATATCTGCCACTGTGTCAAATCTGCTACTGTGTCATATCTGCTACTGTGTCATATCTGCTACTGTGACATATCTGCTGCTGTGTCATATCTGCTACTGTGTCATATCTGCTACTGTATCATATCGACTACTGTGTCATATCTGCTGCTGTGTCATATCTGCTACTGTGTCATATCTGCTACTGTATCATATCGACTACTGTGTCATATCTGCTACTGTGTCATATCTGCTACTGTGTCATATCTGCTACTGTGTCAAATCTGCTACTGTGTCATATCTGCTACTGTGTCATATCTGCTACTGTGACATATCTGCTGCTGTGTCATATCTGCTACTGTGTCATATCTGCTACTGTATCATATCGACTACTGTGTCATATCTGCTACTGTGTCATATCTGCTACTGTGTCATATCTGCTACTGTGTCATATCTGCTACTGTGTCATATCGAATACTGTGTCATATCTGCTACTGTGACATATCTGCTACTGTATCATATCGACTACTGTGTCATATCTGCTACTGTGTCATATCTGCTACTGTATCATATCGACTACTGTGTCATATCTGCTACTGTATCATATCGACTACTGTGTCATATCTGCTACTGTGTCATATCTGCTACTGTGTCATATCGACTACTGTGTCATATCTGCTACTGTATCATATCGACTACTGTGTCATATCTGCTACTGTGTCATATCTGCTACTGTGTCATATCGACTACTGTGTCATATCTGCTACTGTATCATATCGACTACTGTGTCATATCTGCTACTGTGTCATATCTGCTACTGTGTCATATCTGCTACTGTGTCATATCTGCTACTGTATCATATCGACTACTGTGTCATATCTGCTACTGTATCATATCGACTACTGTGTCATATCTGCTACTGTGTCATATCTGCTACTGTGTCATATCGACTACTGTGTCATATCTGCTACTGTATCATATCGACTACTGTGTCATATCTGCTACTGTGTCATATCTGCTACTGTGTCATATCTGCTACTGTGTCATATCTGCTACTGTATCATATCAACTACTGTGTCATATCTGCTACTGTATCATATCGACTACTGTATCATATCTGCTACTGTGTCATATCTGCTACTGTATCATATCGACTACTGTGTCATATCGACTACTGTGTCATATCGACTACTGTGTCATATCGACTACTGTGTCATATCGACTACTGGGTCATATCGACTACTGTATCATATCTGCTACTGTGACATATCTGCTACTGTATCATATCTGCTACTGTGTCATATCTGCTACTGTATCATATATTGACTACTGTGTCATATCGACTACTGTGTCATATCTGCTACTGTGTCATATCTGCTACTGTGTCATATGGACTTCTGTGACATATCTGCTACTGTGTCATATCTGCTACTGTGTCATAGCTGCTACTGTGTCATATCGGCTACTGTGTCATATCGACTACTGTATCATATCGGCTACTGTGTCATATCTGCTACTGTGTCATATCTGCTACTGTATCATATCGACTACTGTATCATATCTGCTACTGTGTCATATCTGCTACTGTATCATATCGGCTACTGTGTCATATCTGCTACTGTATCATATCGACTACTGTGTCATATCGACTACTGTGTCATATCGACTACTGGGTCATATCGACTACTGTATCATATCTGCTACTGTGACATATCTGCTACTGTATCATATCTGCTACTGTGTCATATCTGCTACTGTATCATATATTGACTACTGTGTCATATCGACTACTGTGTCATATCTGCTACTGTGTCATATCTGCTACTGTGTCATATGGACTTCTGTGACATATCTGCTACTGTGTCATATCTGCTACTGTGTCATAGCTGCTACTGTGTCATATCGGCTACTGTGTCATATCGACTACTGTATCATATCGGCTACTGTGTCATATCTGCTACTGTGTCATATCTGCTACTGTGTCATATCGACTACTGTATCATATCTGCTACTGTGACATATCTGCTACTGTATCATATCTGCTACTGTGTCATATCTGCTACTGTGTCATATGGACTACTGTGACATATCTGCTACTGTGTCATATCTGCTACTGTGTCATAGCTGCTACTGTGTCATATCGGCTACTGTGTCATATCGACTACTGTATCATATCGGCTACTGTGTCATATCTGCTACTCTTGTCATATCGGCTACTGTGTCATATCTGTTACTGTGTCATATCTGCTACTGTGTCATATCTGCTACTGTGTCATATCTGCTACTGTGTCATATCTGCTACTGTGTCATATCTGCTACTGTGTCATATCTGCTACTGTGTCATATCTGCTACTGTGTCATATCTGCTACTGTGTCATATCTGCTACTGTGTCATATCTGCTACTGTGTCATATCTGCTACTGTGACATATCTGCTACTGTGTCATATCTGCTACTGTGACATATCTGCTACTGTGTCATATCTGCCACTGTGTCAAATCTGCTACTGTGTCATATCTGCTACTGTGTCATATCTGCTACTGTGACATATCTGCTGCTGTGTCATATCTGCTACTGTGTCATATCTGCTACTGTATCATATCGACTACTGTGTCATATCTGCTGCTGTGTCATATCTGCTACTGTGTCATATCTGCTACTGTATCATATCGACTACTGTGTCATATCTGCTACTGTGTCATATCTGCTACTGTGTCATATCTGCTACTGTGTCAAATCTGCTACTGTGTCATATCTGCTACTGTGTCATATCTGCTACTGTGACATATCTGCTGCTGTGTCATATCTGCTACTGTGTCATATCTGCTACTGTATCATATCGACTACTGTGTCATATCTGCTACTGTGTCATATCTGCTACTGTGTCATATCTGCTACTGTGTCATATCTGCTACTGTGTCATATCGAATACTGTGTCATATCTGCTACTGTGACATATCTGCTACTGTATCATATCGACTACTGTGTCATATCTGCTACTGTGTCATATCTGCTACTGTATCATATCGACTACTGTGTCATATCTGCTACTGTATCATATCGACTACTGTGTCATATCTGCTACTGTGTCATATCTGCTACTGTGTCATATCGACTACTGTGTCATATCTGCTACTGTATCATATCGACTACTGTGTCATATCTGCTACTGTATCATATCGACTACTGTGTCATATCTGCTACTGTGTCATATCTGCTACTGTATCATATCAACTACTGTGTCATATCTGCTACTGTATCATATCGACTACTGTATCATATCTGCTACTGTGTCATATCTGCTACTGTATCATATCGACTACTGTGTCATATCGACTACTGTGTCATATCGACTACTGTGTCATATCGACTACTGTATCATATCTGCTACTGGACATATCTGCTACTGTATCATATCTGCTACTGTGTCATATCTGCTACTGTATCATATTGACTACTGTGTCATATCGACTACTGTGTCATATCTGCTACTGTGTCATATCTGCTACTGTGTCATATGGACTTCTGTGACATATCTGCTACTGTGTCATATCTGCTACTGTGTCATAGCTGCTACTGTGTCATATCGGCTACTGTGTCATATCGACTACTGTATCATATCGGCTACTGTGTCATATCTGCTACTCTTGTCATATCGGCTACTGTGTCATATCTGTTACTGTGTCATATCTGCTACTGTGTCATATCTGCTACTGTGTCATATCGACTACTTTATCATATCTGCTACTGTGACATATCTGCTACTGTATCATATCGACTACTGTATCATATCTGCTACTGTGTCGTATCTGCTACTGTGTCATATGGACTACTGTGACATATCTGCTACTGTGTCATATCTGCTATTGTGTCATAGCTGCTACTGTGTCATATCGGCTACTGTGTCATATCGACTACTGTATCATATCGGCTACTTTGTCATATCTGCTACTCTTGTCATATCGGCTACTGTGTCATATCTGTTACTGTGTCATATCTGCTACTGTGTCATATCTGCTACTGTGTCATATCTGCTACTGTGTCATATCTGCTACTGTGTCATATCTGCTACTGTGTCATATCTGCTACTGTGTCATATCTGCTACTGTGTCATATCTGCTACTGTGTCATATCTGCTACTGTGACATATCTGCTACTGTGTCATATCTGCTACTGTGACATATCTGCTACTGTGTCATATCTGCCACTGTGTCAAATCTGCTACTGTGTCATATCTGCTACTGTGTCATATCTGCTACTGTGACATATCTGCTGCTGTGTCATATCTGCTACTGTGTCATATCTGCTACTGTATCATATCGACTACTGTGTCATATCTGCTACTGTGTCATATCTGCTACTGTGTCATATCTGCTACTGTGTCAAATCTGCTACTGTGTCATATCTGCTACTGTGTCATATCTGCTACTGTGACATATCTGCTGCTGTGTCATATCTGCTACTGTGTCATATCTGCTACTGTATCATATCGACTACTGTGTCATATCTGCTACTGTGTCATATCTGCTACTGTGTCATATCTGCTACTGTGTCATATCTGCTACTGTGACATATCTGCTACTGTATCATATCTGCTACTGTGTCATATCTGCTTCTGTGTCATATCTGCTACTGTGTCACATCTGCTACTGTGTCATATCTGCTACTGTGTCATATCTGCTACTGTGTCATATCTGCTACTGTGTCATATCTGCTACTGTGTCATATCTGCTACTGTGTCATATCTGCTACTGTGTCATATCTGCTACTGTGTCATATCTGCTACTGTGTCATATCTGCTACTGTATCATATCGACTACTGTGTCATATCTGCTACTTTGTCATATCTGCTACTGTGTCATATCTGCTACTGTGTCATATCTGCTACTGTGTCATATCTGCTACTGTGTCATATCTGCTACTGTGTCATATCTGCTACTGTGTCATATCTGCTACTGTGTCATATCTGCTACTCTGTCATATCTGCTACTGTGTCATATCTGCTACTGTGTCATATGATCATATCTGTTACTGTGTCATATCTGCTACTGTGTCATATCTGCTACTGTGACATATCTGCTATTGTGTCATATCTGCTACTGTGTCATATCTGCTACTGTGTCATATCTGCTACTGTGTCATATCTGCTACTGTGTCATATCTGCTACTATGTCATATCAGCTACTGTGTCATATCTGCTACTGTGTCATATCTGCTACTGTGTCATATCTGCTACTGTGTCATATCTGAAATTGTGTCATATCTGCTACTGTGTCATATCTGCTACTGTGTCATATCTGCTACTGTGTCATATCAGCTACTGTGTCATATCTGCTACTGTGTCATATCTGCTACTGTGTCATATCTGCTACTGTGTCATATCTGCTACTGTGTCATATCTGCTACTGTGTCATATCTGCTACTGTGTCATATCTGCTAGTGTGTCATATCTGCTACTGTGTCATATCTGCCACTGTGTCATATGGACTGCTGTCTATTTACAATTCGTTTCTGTTTATTTATTTTAAGTTAATAAATTATTTTAATCTGAGCTATACAATACCTACGTAAGTAAATTCGATCATTCTTACCTTTATATATCTTTTAATTAATACAGGGTGTCCAACACTTTTGTTGCCAAACTCTTAACATAAGGTAGCAATCGTCGAAATAAACACTTTATACTCCATGAAGATATGGTCTAAAATGCTTAGTTAAAGAGTTACAAGGACTTGAAGTTGGATAAAAAACAAAATTTACAATTAGTAAAAAACCCGTGGCAAGGAAACGAAATGATATTACGCCCCTTGATTTCTACTTATGGGGACATTTGAAGAGTTTTGTGTAGGAAACACCGAATCAATCCAAACAGGACCTGATCGGCAGGATTGACGAAGCCTCCGCAAGGATTTGTGAAACTCCTGGTGTCATTGCTCGCGTTTGCCAATCATTGGACGAACATCTGAAATCCTGCATCACAACAAATGGGCGGCAGTTTGAACACATTTTGTAAACATGTAACCTAATTTCTTGTGCTCATAATAATTACTGTTAAATTTTTTTGGTTTCTTATTGCAACATTAAAAAAGTAATGTTAACTAATAATAATAAATGGTACAGATACTACTTTCCTAACCTTGTAACTCTTAACTAAGCATTTTAGACCATACCATCATAGAATATAAAGTGTTTATTTCGACGATCGCTACCTTATGTTAAAGTTTGGCAACAAAAGTGTCGGACACTCTGTATACTAGCTTATTATTACATATAATAAATTCTTAATATTATACATACACTCATCAGAAATATCATCTGTTATTGATTGGTACGTATATTGAAAAAGGGGAAGAACACTCATTGAAATATAAAATGGGGAGGAGCGTAAGGAGATGAAACCACACCCCATTACTCTCTATTCCCCACCTCCCCCCCCCCCCCCCCACTTCATGTACCTTGTAAAATAACGAACAACGAGTTTTCTATTGAAGCCATTGTGTCCATTTCATGAGCATCTGTTATGAAAAAAGATTAATGTCATTTCCGCACAGGTGTGGAGGTCTGTGAGTCAAATACAGGTGTGTCGGGAACATCTGTCTGACCCAAAATTTTCTAGTTTCTGTGTGGATACGAAACACACAGAATCATACATATAGAACCAGGAAATAACCTGTATATGATAAATTGTACATCCTCGCAAAATCTATAACTGATACACCAATACATTAATGTATATGATTATTGACAGGACTTACTTTTTGATAAATTATTTAATTTACTGTTAATATCCGAGAGATTAATTTATTAGAAAGAACAATATTACATCATTATAATGATTATATATAAAGAAATTAAGTGATTTACTTTATCTGGTATCTAAATTCTTACCTAATTTGGATTAATTTAATTGTGGCAACTAGACTTTGTCATTTCTGTGAATTAGAGAGCCTAATGTTACTAGGTATTTATGGTAAATTGTACTCAGTTTATTTATTATTAATTTCCATAAAATATATGTAACGAATGCTTATATATTATACATTTATTTTATTATTGAACTACACGACGACTTTTTTTAATGTTTTAAATAATAGAAGAATAGAAAATTGTGAAATCCTATTTTTACCGATAGTAAATAAATCTCAGTGAAAATAAACACAATAGATCAAGGAGATTATTTAACTTTATCAGGGAGTTCTTATTTTCTAGTGACATTAACCTGTCTGTTGAACTTCAGAGATACTGTAGATATCTCTCAGTCATAGAGAGCTTTTGTCAGTCTATTGTGAATGCGTATCACAAGTACCACTAAGTCATAAGAGAATGGGGTTTCTGCCAGGCGGAAAACTGCTGAAGCGGAAAACTGCCAGTCACTTACTGGCAGTTTAATGACTTTAGTCAATAATAACATTTAATTTATAAAAAAAACGGCGTTCGCCCTTCGTTAAGGAGTTAAGAGGAAATTATTTTTTTCTTAGTATACAAAACAAAAATAATAGTTAAATGTAGACAAATTTATTAGAGATATATGAAATACATTATTATACGAATATTACCGAAACAAATCAAATACAATATAGAAATTAAAAACTAAAACCTTTCGTAGAAATTAAGAAATAATTATGAAATTAACCATAGTACAATTTTATTGTTTACACAAGGCATCTTAACATTATCAGTTCATAACAGGTTTAATCGTTTCTTTTTTTCTCGTTTATAATTTGAGAATTGAACAAGCAGCCTTCAAGCAATTGTACTTATTTAAAACAACTCCGATCGATGTTTGTGAAATATTTAGAATTTACAACACAACATCTATGATTATTAAACTGCTATTACCAACCTAATTATTTGACAATTTCACTCGATCGAATTGGATTGCATATTAATTAATAATACTTTTTATATAAATGAAAATTGTAAAAAATTAAAGTTTTAATGACATGGAGAATAAAAATGTATATGTAATATATATTGAACATAGGTACATATGAGTTGATTTAACATTCACATAATTTTTTGTATAATAAAAATTAGCTAGTAGGTTAAACACAAAAACGGAACTAAATCAATAGGAAATTAAAAACAAGGGGCGAAGAAGCTGTCAGAAAATATAGTTGTTTCATGAACAAATTCACCTACCACCATCGATGACAAAACTAATGGATGCAGAAAAGTCACTGACTTCAATTACATTACTAAATAATATTTCAGAAAAATTAATAAATATTTAAATTGCCAGTAAGAGACTGGCAGTTTTCCGCTTCGGCCGTTTTCCGTATACCATCTGAACCTACATTAGCGCACTGTGAAGAATTTATGATATTTTTGAAAGATTATTTGCAAAGCTGATGCCCGGTAACCTCTACGTCTGCAGAGGAAAAAATTGCAGGGAAAAAATTTCACTGGAGAATGAATTATTAGTCTTTTACAGGGTGGTACATTTGAATTGATCGATATCCTGATTAGAATTTAGAGGTTAGTCTGGTTAAATACGCGATTTCATCCTGTTTTCATAAATCCGAGGAACTGAAATTGAGTGTGGCTAAACTACCAAAAGTCTGGTGGTAATTACAAATTGCGTACCTAAATACTAGGATCTGTAAATTGTGTCTTATCTATTTTATTACATACAAATATTACATCCCTAGTTAGATGAGTGACATTGAAGTAACTTATTGAAGACAATATCAGAGAGCGTGACCGGACACTTGCCACCCAAATAATTATTATCAGGCCTCTTAACTTAAAAAGATGGTTCTAGGAAAATTCCATTTAATATATATAAATTTATAAATTGTACTGCTTATTTTCTTAAACAATATTTTAGAAATTATCATCTTCATATTGTATAAGCTTTTGTGATATTCATTTCACTGTAGCCTACCTTTTTAAGTGGTTTAATAAAATGTAAGTGAATCTCATTATATGAATTTTCTTAATGTACATTTTCTTTGTTTCTTGCAAAGCTTCTTCTACTTGAGATTAAGATAATTCAACTAACCAAAAATATTAAAGAAATTTTATTTAGCCTCTTGTTCCGCAAATCTGGTTATAGTTAAGTTAATTTTCATTCTGAATGTAAGTACGAGATTTAAGTAGGGGCAAATAAAATATGTCTTATACGAGACGATAGTTTGTAACAAAAAGACAATGAACACAAAGAGTACAATCAGTTTATATATTAATGATGTGGACAAAATTTGGTTAAAGACATTATCCTAGACTCAGTTAGTATATCATTGAACAGAGATAAATAATTATTTTAATGAAGTAAACGTTTCTTAGCTATAAACTTACTGGAACAGTATCACCTACCCAGCTAAATAATTTATCAAAATATATTTTGGATAGAACAGTATTGTTTTTAGAAAATAATGAATACTACAATTCCTGGTTGATTTTCAAATATTGGATTTTGTTTAGTGGAATTTTCCCAGTGGAGCTTTCCGCAGTGGGATCTTCCGCGCACCAAAAAGATAGTGATAGAATATGCAGGGTATTTTTATACAATTGATAACTAATTATTTGGATTTTAAGATAACTTCTTTATCCATCATTTATTGTTATTTTATAAAACTAATTGTTCCAATTGGTGATATAATAAATTACATACCGTTCTTATACGATTTATTTCCATCATACACTATATTTCTATTATGCAATTGATCATTTCCTTTATATAATAAATATTTCTTCCACTATCATTATTAAGAAAATATTTATAATCTAGGATACGACAAGCCGCAGTATTTGAAAGCTGTTGCTCTTAATTATGTACATAATACTAAAAAGAACCTTTCATATTTCTTATCATGAAATTTCAAACTTTCTTTACGATCTAGTGACCACTTTTATCCTATTACACCTGTTATTAGTATTATTCTGTAAAAATATGTTTAATTAACGTTATGAATATACAACATTATTGATTCTTGATTAATTATTGATAAAAGCCTTTATTAGGTATCTCACCCAGTAAAGTTCTAAGTACAGTAAAACTCCTGAGTTATGAAGTTTTTAATTATGAAGCACTCGAGTAACGAAGAACCTGAATTATGAAATGCACCTGAGTTATGAAATGCACCTGAGTTACTAAGTAGTTTTCTTCGTTTAAATAAAAAAAAACGATAGTTCTTGAGGTGTAACTATACATTTCCCAAGTCCAGTTGGCAGAAGTAAATAATGAATTGGCAGAGAAGTTGAAAAATAAATTGGCACAAGTGAAAGTCATATTGCAGAAGTGAAAATGAAAATTGCAATTGTATGCAAACAATTACAATGTAAAAGTTTTTTTTTAATGAAAATTACAACCTCAATAAAATAGTGGGTTTATGCAATCTTCTCCACCTGGCACTACCATATTATAAGATAAAATAATAGTCTATTCTATTATAGATAATAATACTAAATTATAGGATAATAGGTACCCAATTATAGGATAATACCCAATTATAAGATAATACTCTTTAATGAGATATGAAAATGTTAATCAGGAAGGTAGCTAAAGATTTACTATAAAGTTTAGGTTATTAATAGATCGGTTATATTGAGTATGAACCAAGATACATATTCATTTTTGTACAATAATGAGTTGCTATATTGATTTCCCACAACTGGCACAACATTTACCTAATATTTGTTTCATTACCCAAATTTTGTGTAAAATTTATTGCACATCCAAATAAGAATAATATTTGTCATAGTCATCCCTCAATTAATGACCAAATTTCTCTATGATTTTAATCATGTCACGCTTCAAGAAACTCAGAAATTACACTAAATATGTTAGCAGGTGGTACAGCATGAATACCTATTCTTCTATGAGTGAAATAAATGATTATTACTATAACTGAAATAAAAATGCTTTTAAATCTACAATGTAAATTTATAAAGAACTAATCGCAACATCTGTCATAAAATTTATTTACTCTGTGAGTCTATGTCTGGGATACTATTATAATATTATCGTCCTTTTTCAATTAATAACTTCAGTTAAATCTGAGGGCACGAACCAAAGTGTGAATAGTTAAACTACACAAACATTGATAGTTATACAATTAGAAACATGTTATTCTTAACGGGTAAGTAAACTAGTACTTCACAATTCAGTAGTTTCACTGTATATTAATAATTGGTGGTAGACAACAATAGGTATTTATATTACTACTACTTAATTTGGATATTTTACTACTTAATTAGGAAATTTTAAAGGGAAGAATCTTGATAATAATAGTTAGGGTTGTAACAATATGCTTTCATAATCATAGATCCTAAAAATATTATAATTAGAGAGGATTAAACACAATTGAATCGTTTCAAACCACCGGAATATTGAAGTCGAAACAATTCAAATGTTTCGACCCTATTGCTTGAGAAGACAATTTCAGACAACGAGTATCATCGGGAAATATTATATGAATATCAAGAAATGAATGACCGGGAAATTGAGATTAGAATATATTGCGCTTTTTAGAAATAAAATAAGGAACAATTAAATACACAGAAAAGAATAGGGTAAGTTACGAATTATCGGTCGGTTTCATATCTTTGGTCATGTAAGAAAAAACTATACAAGAATTAATTTTCTAATAATTAATTGATATCTCGTCTATGATATTCCTAATATCTATGACTCAAAAAGCATATTGTCGCAACTCTAATAATAATCATTAGGGTGGCAATTGTCTTAACACCGAAAAGAGGAAGTTAGGTTAGTTGGTAGCTTATGGAAGACTGTATAGGTAGGTACCTTTTTATAAGATCTACCTTCCTAACCTTAGCCCGATTCTTTACTTTTTTCTTTAGGGAAAGCTATTTCACACCTACCTAAATCTAGGTTTAATTGGAAAATTATTGTTTTTCTAAACATTAAGAATATAGGTAGGTACTAAATAGCTAGCCTACTACCTATTTTTTGATGATATTGGGCTTGACAGGAAGTTTTTAATCGAAATTTAATAAGTAGTGGTTATATAGTATATAATAATATAGCCTATATGTTACACCTATGCTACAACCTAACTGTTATAAGTGTTAGTGTGCTGTATTAGAATACAGCATAATATATTTGATAATTTGGTTAGTTTTGTTTACAGTTATAATTCTTTTAGTTATTATTATTTCAATAAATATATCCTTAAAGAAAGTTTGTCACTTAAAATAAAGTTTAATGTTAAATCTCTATAAATCTATTTTACTGTAAAATCTGTAATATGTCAACTTTTATAAACCCCATGTATCCAATAGCTGCATCACCTAGTTAGAGCTTCACTTTTCACCCGTGTAACGTTTAAAATATCAGTCAGTTTGACACATGTAGTTATATGTTATGTCAGAGCAGCTCCGCGTTGTGTCTGTGACTTATATTATTCAGTGAATTGATATTGTTGTTTAGCCGACTGACACCAAGATGTAAGTTTTGATTTTCTGCTGTTACTGTCTTATATTGTTTTTGTGTAGTAGTATTATTCATGTCATAGTGTTATTTTGTGAATCTATTGTAAGTTGCCTTTTCTTCTTTGGCAGAATTTAATACTTTCTGGAACTTGAAGTAAACTATGAAATACTGCTGAATGTTTCAATTTGAAGATATTCCCATCCTTGAGCAGTACATTAAATTATCCTGTCATCGGCTAGGCAAGGGATACATCTATCATAGAGCAGAAGTTTAGATTTGTGGTTACCAAATTATCTGAATCTACTTACTCACCGAGCACTATTATCAAGATTTATCTGATCGTAAAGTAAGAATTTAACCCCTGAATAGTTTTGTAACTGGAGATATTTAGCGTGTAGCTAAAGTAGTATATAGTATACCTAGTTTTGTTCATTGGCCAATGTTATTAAGAAGTAGATCTATCTGATATGGCGACTGCATGCAAAATGGATGCACCTAGAAGATTAGATGAAATTGAGCGTGAGGTTATGGAATTATCGGATATTTTCAAGGATTTGATTACTGCTAACTTTGACCAGGAGAAAGTAGAAGAGATTGAAATAATATCATGTAGAGTGAGTGAAGTTAAAAAGAAGTTCGATGTTAATTGTAAGTTTTACGAAAGTCGACTTCGAAGCGATGGCGCTATTCAGGAATCACGAAATGCTAAGCGATTGAGATTGGATATATTACGTGAAGCGTATGAATTTACAAAGGAATTGAATTGCTACAGGGCAGCACTTCGAATTGATTTGTTAAGTAATGTCGATCCAGACGACAGGGAATCACTAGCATCAGTAATGACTGCTGCCCGGGCTAGTCGCGAGTATTTTGGCTCTCGGTCGATCCTGTTTCCAATTCGAAACTTGAACTCCACTTCGCTGGAGGAAGGGATGTCACCTTCTCATGGAATTGATAACACCCCATCCTTGGAATATCATTACCCCCCACTTCTGGAAGATCAGAATCCTTCACCCCTGAAAGATTTGAACGCCCCACCCCTGAAAGATTTGAACGCCCCACCCCTGAAAGATTTGAACGTCCCACCCCTGAAAGATTTGAACGCCCCACCCCTGAACGATTGGAACGCCCCACCCCTGAACGATTGGAACGCCCCACATCTGAATGATTGGAACGCCTCGCCCCTGAAAGATTTGAACGCCCCACCCCTGAACAATTGGAACGCCCCACCCCTGAACGATTGGAACTCCCCACCCCTGAACGATTGGAACGCCCCACCCCTGAACGATTGGAACGCCCCACATCTGAACGATTGGAACGCCCCACCCCTGAAAGATTTGAACGCCCCACATCTGAACGATTGGAACGCCCCACATCTGAACGCCCCACCCCTGAACGATTGGAACGCCCCACCCCTGAACGATTGGAACGCCCCACCCCTGAACGATTGGAACGCCCCACCCCTAAACGATTGGAGCGCCCCACTACTGAACGATTGGAACCTCCCACCCCGGAAATATTGGAGCCCTCTACTCCTGGAAGATCGGAACTCCCCATTGTTAGAGCATAAGAATCCCTCACCTCTTGAAATTCGTAATTCATGTACTGTTGAGGATCAAACCCGAGATGGCTCAGCGGCTTCATCCTATTTAATTAAGTCAGAGTTATTGAGAAGACCGGCTGACCCCTTCGATGGTTCCCCTGGTCGCTATCACTTGTGGTCTAATATTCTGAGACGAAGGATGAGCTGTGTATCCCTTAGTGCACTTGAAGAATTGCAGATACTTTTTGCAAATACCACAAACCGACCTCAGGAGCTAATCAGTGACTATTTATCTGTAGTCACATTGGAAAACGCTGTATCATCCCTTGATACAATTTGGGCTACTCTGGATGAAAGATATGGAAGTAGATTAGCATCTGCTCAGATTATGATCAATCGGTTAAAGAATTTACCTGTGGTTAAATCAATTGATGATGAAGATGAACTAACGCAAATGTTAGATGGATGTCGTAGAGCTGTCTGTTCAATGACATCATCGCCTCAGCTAGAGTGGTTGAATTCTTACGAAGGTCTTCAGATGATCACGGGTAAGTTCTCAGAATCACTACGGTCTCGTTGGAGAACTTACGGTGTGAAAAGTAAAGCTTCTTGTGGATTAAATCCTACTCTCTCTGTCTTTGTTGATTTCTTGGAGGGACTTTATAGAGAATCGGTGGACGATTTTTTTAAAGCGGCCCCACATTGCTTCTCTGAGGATAACTTCGGCCATACACGAAAAATGGTTGTAACTGAGACTGAGCCACCTATACATAATTCAAGCACCCACGGCTACTGTTCCTTCCACGATAGTTATAAACATGACCTTGTGGAATGTATTGAGTTCGGTAAATTGGATAGGGAAGAAAAGGTATCTGTGATTAGGAATCACAATCTATGTTTCAGATGTTTGGGTAAGCATTTTATCAGTGAGTGTAAAGCAAAAAGGGTCAGATGTGATATATGTGGTAATAGACATTTAACTGTAATGCATTACATTGATCCTAACAAAACTGATGGAAATCGATAAGAAATGATCTGAGAACTAATTTTTGTCGGAGCTCTGACGACTTGAATAGACTTTCACGAAGTTGAGCATTATCTAGTTGAAGGAGATATCGTTCTCTAATAATGTTCATAGGAACCAATAGAATACGGGACTGATAAAAGAAAATGTAAAGTGATCTGATGGATTAGTAAGAGAAACAATCATAAAGATCAGTCCAGCAAAGGCAGGAAGAGAATTGCTGATGAGCTTTACAAAATCTGGTTCTTTTTTGCCCTGAAGTGTCTAAAAACGGGCGGGAGTGTGCTGTATTAGAATACAGCATAATATATTTGATAATTTGGTTAGTTTTGTTTACAGTTATAATTCTTTTAGTTATTATTATTTCAATAAATATATCCTTAAAGAAAGTTTGTCACTTAAAATAAAGTTTAATGTTAAATCTCTATAAATCTATTTTACTGTAAAATCTGTAATATGTCAACTTTTATAAACCCCATGTATCCAATAGCTGCATCACCTAGTTAGAGCTTCACTTTTCACCCGTGTAACGTTTAAAATATCAGTCAGTTTGACACATGTAGTTATATGTTATGTCAGAGCAGCTCCGCGTTGTGTCTGTGACTTATATTATTCAGTGAATTGATATTGTTGTTTAGCCGACTGACACCAAGATGTAAGTTTTGATTTTCTGCTGTTACTGTCTTATATTGTTTTTGTGTAGTAGTATTATTCATGTCATAGTGTTATTTTGTGAATCTATTGTAAGTTGCCTTTTCTTCTTTGGCAGAATTTAATACTTTCTGGAACTTGAAGTAAACTATGAAATACTGCTGAATGTTTCAATTTGAAGATATTCCCATCCTTGAGCAGTACAGTTAGACTGTTAGGAAGTTTCTGTTACACAAAATTACATGAAATTGCAAGTTATGAAACTGAAGGAAAATGAATAGTAAATATGGATTAAGTCAGATTAAGTTAAGCAGTAGGAAAATTAGGTCCACTGATGAAATAGGTAGTCAAAATTGTATAAATCTTCCGGTTTAAAATGGAGGCTGTCTTCATCAGGAGATGGAACTGGAGTCTCTTGAGAGAGTCTCCAATAAAATAATGCCTATTTTAAGTTCTGTCTAATACCACCAGTAAGGTTTTTTTTATCCAAAAGGAATCATTTGGAATAACATTCTAATTTTGACTTGCACAGAGCCATTGAATGGCATTTTACAATAATAAAATAGCTATAGAATATTTTATAGGTACATAGACACGATTTTCAATCCAAGTCTCAGAATCTGTGAGTTATTTGATGTTCGAATATACCTAAACTTGTCCAAACTTGATTACATTCTCTAGACATAGAGGACTGTGGAGGAAAGTAGGTAGTTCTAGAGTGAAAATAAAAATTGAAAACTTAATTGATTCATCAAATTTACAAAAGAAAAATAACTAATATCAATCAATCTGCACATTTATTAAAATCAAGCCCTGTAATAGACCACACTCGGTCTATAGGACTAAGAACACACCAGTGTGTGATCTTATATGTGAAACAAGCTCTCCTTTAGAAGAGAATACTTTATCACAATCTCCACATTTGAAAATTTTGTTCGCCGGTGTGTACTTTTTCATGATAAATAAGAGTTGAGCGCTGGTAAAATGCTTTATCACAATTGCCACATTTGAAAGGCTTTTCACCAGTGTGTACTCTTTGATGAATATTCAGTACAGAGCGACGAGATAATGATTTATCACAATCACTGCATTTGTATGGCTTTTCACCAGTGTGAGTTCTTATATGTTTAACAAGATCTCCTCTAGAAGAGAATGCTTTATCACAATCTCCACATTTGAATGGTTTTTCGCCATTATGAACTGTTTAGTGTATAAATAGTCTACAATCATTATTGAATGCTTTACCACACTGACTGCATTTAAATGGTTTTTCACCAATATGGATTCTCCTATGTAAAGTGAGTTCAAATTGAGTACAAAAGTCTTTAAAGCAGAAGCTGCATTTGTATAATGCCTTGTGAGAAGTTTCCCTTTCATTCTCCTCATCAATCTCCTCATGTTTGCCGTTGTTAAGAACGGAGCTACAGGGGATAATTTTACTTTTATAGTTTGTAGAGAGACATTCCTGATTATCTACTCCCTCTGTTGAATGAACAAGATCAACACCTTCACTGTTGTTATCATTATTAATAATTTCATGCTTGATTGATAACTGAATTTCGAAAGTTTCTTTCTTAACATCATTACGGTAAGTAGTACTAGAGAGAGGATCCTGATGATCTACTCTCTACGTTGAATTAGTGACATCTTGACATGGGAGAGCTGAAACATCTGGCTTTATGTCTTCCTCTTCCACCAAATAGATCACATTGGATGAGTCAGCAATAACTCCTGCAGTTGAGTTTTCAGGTCCTTCACCTTCAAAATTCATCATCTGTAAAATAAGATTGTTATGTAATATATTTAATGTTATGTAATATTAAATACAGCAGTATTTTTATTCTAATTTCTTTCTACATTCACACTAGCAAGCTAAACACTTCTTATAAATTCACATTTCACACCTCAGTTAATCTTCAATGTATTGTAATAATTAGAGACTACACTGCAGATTCTTGATAGATGTAATTGATAGTTTGAAAGAGATATTCTATAATAAAACGTCAGGTTTCAATTGTTCAATAGTTAAACCAATTATTTTAACGAATATAAATATTTTAACCAAAACAGACATTCTGCGGAAGAAAATAGTGAAATAATAATCAAGAGAATACAAATATAAATTATTCCTAAATTATATATTAAAATATTACTAGCTATCAACTAACTAAATATATCCTATGATTTAGATGAATAAATAAGTGTTTAGTGATTGCTTTAAAACCACAGGCCATACCACTGACATCACATGGAAACGATAAAGCTTCTTTATCATACACTCTCTAGTTCGACTGCCTGTAGTTTTCATGTCAATTTCATTTCTATTCAGTTTACTCTTTGGTTTCATTTCAATAGGTTTTTATTTTTTAGAAATAGTGATTAATATGTCATACTAATATTGCGGAATCTCCGAATGACAAATAATTGTATACTTTCAATTATCCTTTGTTTCATGTATTTTGATGCAATCATTATTACTAATCAGTCTTCATAGAATAACATTCAACAGAAAATTCTTACAGAATTTGTACAATTAATATTAATTGACCTCCTTTTGACCCTTGTGTATACAACGAACCACATAAAATATTTAGAAGTTTGTAATTTGTCCGATGGGTTCATTAATTATTCAAATAATTAATTAAGGTCATATCGCTAACGTCATAAAAAAATAAGGTACAAGGCACTGTAAGAAGCAGTCAGAATGGATGATGGATCCATGAACGGAGTCACCTACCACTAGTCGGTGAAAATTATTCATACATGCACAAGACCAAGGAATAAGACGAAAAGGGACACAAGCACCGGTGGCTACACTCACAGATGAAAAGAGGAAAATGAAGAGGTACAAATAAATGAAGCCTACGAGTCTACCTAACACAGAATCTAAGAGTAAAAGTAAGTGATAATAGTAAATGAAGCCTACACAAAAATCTAAGATTTCGAACTTGAAGAGCATAATGCTAGGCTATCCTCTAAATTTCTAAAACCTTAAGTAGCTTTAAAAAACTGATAAACATGGTAAATATGAATAAAGACAATTTATAAACTAACAGGTTTCTGTTAACCCTAATAAGTTTGACATTCAGAAGGTATGGGAAGGCTTGAAGATATGTTCAAAAAGCACATGTCTTATTTATAAACCTACGGTACTGTACTTTTTACAAGTTGTTAGTATATATACCAAACTAATGTGTACCAAATTTAAAGTAAAAATATTGAACATGCAAGTAGAAATAAATACATAGGTATATAAGACATTGGCAACTGAGAGAGAAGAGCTGTGATTGGGTGGAATGTGACCTAATCACATCTCGCACGTGTGTGTGGTCTCCATAAAAACGTGAACTGATGTGTGTTTAGCGTGTACCAAGCAGTATTCCTACGTTGTCACAAGTCACCACATTACAATTAATTTTCAATTTACGTGATTTACGCTGAAACACCTAGATACGTTAATATTTTTTAAACTTTTAAATACAAAAATATATTTGGTATTTATGGAGGAACAAAGTCAATGAAGTCCGATAAATTTAAAGGAATGACATTAAAGATATAAAGTAATTTAAAAAGGATGTGCTTAGAAAACGGTTCTAGGGGAGTTGCCACTGGGTGATTTGCCACTGGGTGAATTGCCACTTGGTGGATTGCCACTGGGGGAACTGACCACATGGGGGAATTACCACTGGGTGGATTGCCCATGTGGGAGAATTGTCACCGGGGAACTGCCCATGTGGGAGAATTACCACTGGGTGAAGTGCCCATTTGGGTGAATTGCCACTGGGTAAATTGCCACTGGGTGAATTGTCACTGGGTGAATTGTCACTGGGTGAATTGTCACTGGGTGAATTGCCACTGGGTGAATTGTCACTGGGTGAATTGTCACTGGGTGAATTGTCACTGGGTGAATTGTCACTGGGTGAATTGTCACTGGGTGAATTGCCACTGGGTGAATTGTCACTGGGTGAATTGTCACTGGGTGAATTGTCACTTGGTGAATTGTCACTGGATGAATTGTCCGTGGGTGTTTTGTCACTGGGTGAATTGCCACTGGGTGAATTGTCACTGGGTGAATTGTCACTGGGTGAATTGTCACTGGGTGAATTGTCACTGGGTGAATTGTCACTGGGTGTATTGTCACTGGGTGTATTGTCACTGGGTGAATTGCCACTGGGTGAATTGTCACTGGGTGAATTGTCACTGGGTGAATTGTCACTGGGTGAATTGTCACGGGGTGAATTGTCACTTTGTGAATTGTCACTGGGTGAATTGTCACGGGGTGAATTGTCACTGGGTGAATTGTCACTGGGTGAATTGTCACAGGGTGAATTGCCACTGGGTGAATTGTCACTGGGTGAATTGTCACAGGGTGAATTGTCACGGGGTGAATTGTCACTGGGTGAATTGTCACTGGGTGAATTGTCACTGGGTGAATTGTCACTGGGTGAATTGTCACGGGGTGAATTGTCACTGGGTGAATTGTCACTGGGTGAATTGTCACTGGGTGAATTGTCACTGGGTGAATTGTCACTGGGTGTATTGTCACAGGGTGAATTGTCACGGGGTGAATTGTCACGGGGTGAATTGTCACTGGGTGAATTGTCACTGGGTGAATTGTCACTGGGTGAATTGTCACAGGGTGAATTGTCACGGGGTGAATTGTCACTGGGTGAATTGTCACAGGGTGAATTGTCACGGGGTGAATTGTCACTGGGTGAATTGTCACTGGGTGAATTGTCACGGGGTGAATTGTCACTGGGTGAATTGTCACTGGGTGAATTGTCACTGGGTGAATTGTCACGGGGTGAATTGTCACTGGGTGAATTGTCACGGGGTGAATTGTATACCTGTACGTGCCGATGATACCATATACTATTAAA
The DNA here is from genome assembly GCA_947561585.1 of Caprella mutica. Classification (NCBI taxonomy): domain Eukaryota; kingdom Metazoa; phylum Arthropoda; class Malacostraca; order Amphipoda; family Caprellidae; genus Caprella; species Caprella mutica. The sequence goes on from CANNZV010004129.1 coordinate 33,014, forward strand.
CCCTTGAAACCCATCACAGAACAGAAAACTTATAGTAGTTTAAAAGAAAAATAGTATTTATTCATGAAAAAAACATGTTCTATTAAAAAAAAATTGTTTTTCATAACGAGAATATTTTTTCATATAAAGAATATTCTTTATTTTAATTATGCTCAAGACTATATTTTTATACAAAAACGCAAAATATCGCATCCCTAGTTATTACAGTAGTAATGGTCTTTAATTAAGTTGATACAGTAGACTCTTAAAAAATGGGAAAATAATATAATTGTCTTGGGGCCCAATTGTCCGGGGCCCGACAGTCGGCGGGCCCAATTGTCCGGGGCCCGACAGTCGGCGGGCCCAATTGTCCTGGGCCCAACTGTCGGCAGGCCCAATTCTCGGTCCACGCTTATATTAGGAGGGGGGGGGGGGGGTACACCTAAACACACGGGGCGAGTGTGTGTTTTGTTCATCTCGTGTACGTAGTGATGCAGTCAGTGAGAGTTGTTCACCCAGTGGTAATTCACCCTCATGGACAGCTGGCAACTCCCCACATGGGGAGTTAACCCACTGGCAATTCACCCACATGAGCAGTTCACCCAGTGGCAATTCCCCCACATGGGCAGTTCACCCAGTGGCAATTCGGCGTGCACCTTAGAAAACACACGTCAAACTCATTAGGGTTAATCTTTAATGTTAGAAAGAAATGAGTTAATACAAATTGCAATAATGTGAGTTGATTTGAGGGGATATTACAGACAGATGAATGAGAGGAAGAAACCAAACAGCTTGTCTTACTGCCTCATAGAGAAATATAAACAGAATAAATAAATAAATAAAAATAAGTTTGTTAAACCCTAGAAACTGCATGGATAGAAAATATTATGCAGTTTAGATATAATATTGTAGACTAGATTCATTTAAACAAGAATTTGTAATTAAAAATAAGTATATAGTGAGTAACTAGATAGGTATAAGGTAGTGATACCACCAGAAGGTAACTATAGGTAAGATTAATTAACAGTTATAGGTAATTAGGTAGTTAATAACATTAATTAACATTATCAATACAAATATTAATAAATAACTTTATACACATTCTTATCATTTACATTAAAAAATAAAAGATACCAAAATGTAGAATAATAAATTATGTTTATTTAAAATAACTTTAAGAAGTATAGTTATCAAGTAGCATAACGATCATTTCAATACTACTTCTACCATGTCCAGGGTGGCTGAGTGGTAGCGACGCAGGGTTCAATAGTACATCACACTAGGGTCCTGAGTTCGATTCCCAAGATCACCACTACAATTCTTTCTCCATTTCTTCCCATTTAATTTGTATATAACTATAAGTAATATTAAAATAATTGATATACAGTCAAATGTACATATACACTATATGCAATATAGTAAGAAATTGCAATAATGATTAATATTATCTTTTTTATTTCTTATACATATTTATATACCCCAATTAACCGAAGTAGTTTGAGCCAAAAGAGAGATATGTCCCCCTTGCAGAGGGGGACATCCACACTCTGTCCCACGTCTTGCAGAGGGGGACATCCGCGCTCTGTCCCACGTCTTGCAGAGGGGGACATCCACACTCTGTCCCACGTCTTGCAGAGGGGGACATCCACACTCTGTCCCACGTCTTGCAGAGGGGGACAACCGCACTTTGTCCCACGTCTTATTTCCCTCTTCCCTCTATAGCGAGGGACATCCGCACTCTGTCCCACGTGGGTCCCACGTCTTGAATCCCTCTATAGCGAGGGACATCCACACTCTGTCCCACGTGGGTCCCACGTCTTGAAAACGGAGTGGGGTAAGACGTGGGACAGGTGGATGTCCCCCTCTGTCAGAGGGGGACAAGACGTGGGATCAGACGTCTTGCAGAGGGGGACCCCTGTGCAAATGAAGAGGGTTAGACGTCTGCAAGACGTCTGATGTCCCCCGCCCCACGTCTTGCCCCACGTCTTAAATCCCTCTATAGCGAGGGGTATCAGACGTCTTAAGACGTGGGACAAACAGCTTTTGGTTAGCTGGGTAGTAGTTCAAAATAGTGGTACACGGAAAACTGCCAAAGCGGAAAACTGCCAGGCGGAAAACTGCCAGTCACTTATCGGCAATTTCTTTATTTTTTACTTTTTTGAAATATCATTTGGATATAAACACATTCTAAGAACATTTTAATTCATAAAGAGCGTCGTTAGCCTGTCATTAAGGGATTTAAGGGGACATTCATTTTTAAAGTTATAACCTAAGTATATATATCCGCCCAACATTGTAATGTTTACTGGGTATTTATTATACTGGTCTACCAGTCCTATTTGCCAGTTATCGACTGACAATCAGAAAAGTTATGTGCAAACGATCTTTTACAACTTTCATCACACCAAAAAGCCATTTTAATATCCCCAAATTATTATATCTTTGAAATTGTAGCCGTTTCTGGCAATTTTGTATAAATAGGCCTGTTATCCTTTCAATTATTAATTTAACACCTTATTCATTTATTTCATAAAAATGACCTCCGACATTGTCAATACTACGACATTGGATAGAGCAGGGTTTCACAACCTGTGGTACATGTACCTCTAGGGGTACATTTGCTTATATCAGGGGGTACATTTGAGGTTTCAGTAAAAAAGTTAAACGTCCTAATATTTGTAAAGTAACATTCACATCAATATAAATTTATAAAATTTTGCTAAATATTAATTTTAAAAGTCATAATTTGTGCACTGCTAAACACCTTATGATCAGTCATGGTAAAATATTTGGAAAAAAGTCTATCTAACGCTGAGGTCGGCAACCTTTTTATAGTCGAGGACCGGTAAACAGTCAACATTATTCTCGCGACCCGGTGAGATGGGTGGAGCTAATAGTATTGCCTGCATTGGGTAGGCCAAAACATTCGTTAACTTTAAAGTATGTAGTGCTTTCTTGTGATAACATTACGATCTTAATATATATAATCATGTACTCAAGTATTCCATTCAAAATAACAAACGAGTACTCAGGTACAGAATAAAACATGATAAGGTACAAAATCAGGTACGACTGTATGTAGATTCCGGTGTGAAATCATTGAGGTGCTGATTGTACAAGAATAAAATCGTGAGGTGCTGATTGTACAGGAATAAAATCATCGGGGTGCGGATTATACAGGAGTGAAATCACATGGGGTGGTTGTACAGGAGTGAAATCATTGGGGAGCGGATTGTACAGGAGTGAAACCATTGTAGTACAGGAGTGAAATCTGGAAGTACGAACTTTACAGGAGTGAAATCATTGTGGTGCGGATTGTACAGCAGTGATATCTTGGTGTGCAGTTTGTATGGGAGAGAAATCATAAGAGTGTGGATTGTACACGGGTGAAATTGTGGGGCGGGTATTGTACAGGAGTGAAATCATCCTTGGGGGGCAGATTTGTACAGGAGAGAAATATTGGGGTGTGGATTGTACAAGAGTGAAATCACACAGGTGTGGATTGCAGTGGAGTGAACTTGGGATGCGGATTGAATAGGACTGGACTCATTGGGGGTGAGGATCGCACACAAGTGAAGTTGGGATGCTGATCCTACAGGTGACCCATATAGAAGATAGTACTACTCCAGTTCGAAAATATTATAATGAAAAGTTAGGTTTAAACATGTTTTGAACTTTTCGCTGGTCGAGTAGGGTGATACTTTTTCACCTGGCTCCACAGACAGGACTCTAAATCTCTTTATCAAAAGACTTCTGATTGTAATAATCATTTTCCAGGTATTTGTCTTAGAAAATTTGAGTTTTCCTACCAATTGGTATTGGCTATTTATGTGAGGTCATACAAATTCATTCATTATTTATTGAATATTTTTCCGCTGCACGGTAGCAATTGCCCTATGGACTGGTTGCCACGGACATGGTCCGCGGGTTGCTGACCACTATAATTAAAATTATTCTAACGAGTATTGGTACAGACATGCATGACTCATTAATTTGGAGGCGTAAACCAAATGTATCGTCATAATTCACAAAGGAATATTAAGAATTGTATGGAAATTTGTTATTTAACCTGGTATATCTATTTAAAAAAAATTAGGGGTACATAGTTAGGTATCAAAATGGTAAAGGGGTACATGGTAAGAAAATGGTTGGGAAACCCTGGGATTGAGGATGCATTTCAGGGATTGGAAAAGGATCGAAGATTGATTCGAAGAAAATTTAACGCTATTATTTATCCAGGAAACATTTGTCTTGAGAGGAATGGCGGACATGTTGAATGATGTTTATTTATTTACTCGTTTTATTTATTTTGTACATTTCTAAAGTTTATTTACTGTTTTATTGTTTGAATTGGGATTTTGTTACTGTATTTCATAGTTCCTTGTTACGAAGCAGTTTCTTTTCCTGTGCACCCAATTGTTTACTGTGCTCTCATTATTTGGTACATATTCACCAAAACTAAATCCTAATAAAAAAGAAAAATTTCTATATTATGAAACAAACAGACGAATATCGTAATTGTAACAGGAGATATGACAAATACAAAATGGAGCAATTTTGTGGTATACCCTGTATATACAGTTTTTAGGTCAGATGTCATCATCACAGTGACACACCTGTTCAGTTTAGATTTTATTTGACGACATGGCAACCCTGTGTACCCTTTAAAAAGAGGGCGGTCGTTACCTCAGCCCTCAGTATAGTTAGTAATTTGGTGATCAGTGCTGTTATTTTGTGTCCGTTGTGAATTTTAGATGGAAAATAAATACTGAAAATGAGGAACTTTGTCATTTTTTCACAGTCTTTGTTGGTGAGATAATTTTTCTATTCTATTTTCTAATTTGAAGTTCGACAACAAAATTTGATTCCGTTTATTCTAATCAAATTTCGCTAAATTTTTTACACCGATTTCAAGGATTCGGAAATTTGATAGGATTCATTTATCTCTTAATGAGTTTTTATATGGGTACCTATTTATTATTTTTTTACTAAATTGAAATACTTATTCTATTTGAATTTGTTTTTGATTAAAATTTTGATTAATATAAACTGTGGCATTAGGATAACGGGGATATTATATGCTGATATATTAAAAAACGTAATTTATAAAAAAAAATCGATTTAATGAAAAAAATTGAATTTATCAAAAAGAGAATTTATGAAAAAAAGAGAATTTATAAAAAAAATAGAATTTGAAGAAAAATTAGAATTTATAAAAAAAATTTTTTTTATAAAAATATCGAATTAAAAAAATTTGGGTTTATTAAATTTATTGGTAAAATTCTATTAATTTTTTTTCTCATCATCTTTTGAATAAGTTATTTTCCATGTATTCCTTAAACTATTAATTTGCTCCATTCATTCATATTGTATTTCAAGTGACATCAACCATTTAGTAGAACTTGAGTATAAATTATATACCCTTTTACTGTACATCCAATTTCTATTCTATTTTGACAATTTATTAACTAAACTTTCCTCAAAAAAACTTATATTAACATAGCCATGCGAATCAAGAAATTCTTTTAAGAAATTAACCGAATTGAAATTTTCTGGGCAAAATATTTTATTAAAATTCTGCGTTGCATCCAAACTTATTTTATTTTACAAAAATTTAACAACTCTTGTACTTAATAATCGTGAAATTGAGGTATGTACTACCAGAAAAAAAGTCACTGTGATGATGTACTACAAGAAAAAAAGTCACTGTGATGATGTACTATCAGAGAAAAAAGTCACTGTATGATTTTAATTTCACAATTTACCATTTTCTAGCATTCTGTTATTTTTAAATCTTAACATTTGTCCAAGTGTTCCCTGACATATTTTCGAATAATATCTACAAGCATCAATGCATTACAATTAGTAAAGTTTCTTTTCTTAATAGTAACTTGTGTCTCATTACAGGTACTTTCCTCTTTGATTTCGATGACAATTATCTCTTATTTTATTATCATTTTCGACCTATCTGATATTTCACAAAATTTATATAAAAAGATTTCTCATCCTTCATGAAGAAATTTCAATTCTAAATAGAATCAAACTGTCTGTGGTTAATGATGTCAAATTTTGTTCACAAATTAAGACTTAACTTTAAATAACTTTTCTTCTTTCTTCTTAATGACCGTAGCTCAGGTTAGATATGATTATTTCCTTTATTTCCTATTGCATTTTAAAAGATATCTCAATTAATTTCATTTTGTATAATTTTTCATTAGTATTGTTTGCATGTTTTTAAAATCAATCTAATTAAAGTGGCCTTTATAAATTCACAACATTTAATTTGGATTCGGGATCCTTCCAAGAAATTCAATTTCAATTTGTGTTCATTTCCTATCTTAATAATATGGTCATTATTCATAACCGTAGTATAATTTTTTTAGAATAGTGAAACCTTCAACTTTACGAAATAGAAAGAAAAATATTGCGACTAATTTCATTAAACAGAACTTTCTTTTCTACAGATGTTGACTGCATCAATAAATGCACAAACAATTGGATCAGTCTTCACTAAAGAGGTAAATATATAACATTATTTAGTCATCCTGGTGGAATAATAATTTAGGAATGAGTGAATATACATATATATTTTTTTCAGATGCCTATGGGGAGTGACGTTATTTTGATCCAAGATTTGACAACGATTGTAGGGAATGAAAACACATTCAACAAATTCTCTTCAGCCTCCGAGGATTTCAGAAATAACGTTTCTGCTACTGGAGTAAAGGACCCTTCCATAACAAATTACGTGGGTTGTTCCTACAAGGCAGCTTATAAGTGTAAGTTTAACGGATCAACTCCTCCTACATGGATTTTCAATCTTTCAGTATACTCAAAAATAGAGTTATTGCGTTAATAATTTTCGGTGACCCAAAATGGATAACAGTGAATATTTTTTTTTTGATTCTGATGACGTGTGTCGGCTTGTGTCCTGTGGTACCAATTACCACAATAGAAATAAAAAGTTTAACAAGTCTTGAACTATAAACTTTTGCGCTCTCCTTTCATGCCTATAATAAATTCTTATTCCTAAATCCACAATGATCCTGATGGTATCTGTGATATTTTTTTTTTACAAAAGAAGTATACCTTGATAAATTTATGATCAATCAAATTCATTTTACAGGCTTCACTATGTTTTCATTTGACGATACCAATGGTTGCATTCTCTATACTTACGAGATTTCCTCAAATGAAGTTAAAACTTGTGGCTCGAGTGCTGTAATACATTTGTACGTTAACTACAATCCGGACGGTAAGACATGGGAATATGTTAAGAAAAGTAATATTAGGATTTATTTTTTTAATTCTAGAGATGGAACATGGAAAAAAACTCTACAGCTTAAATGTCCTAAACAGTCTCCGGGAAAAAAATTAGTATATTACAAAATATTTCGAAACTAAGGTCTAGGATCATTAATCTGCAAACAGCATACAATTAGGTTCAGTATAACTTCTTAAATATATTTTTAAAGTTTTTAATATTCTGTGTGCAACATTTGAATGAAACAATAATCTGGCGCCGAAGAAAAAGATTGTACACTCTTTGTTTTGATTTCAAATTTAAATTATATAAATAAATAATGAGTGTTCATCTTTCATTTAAGATTTAAATTGTTTCATGAAGTATATAAGCGCTATAATAAGTTTCTCTAATTTTATTCCCTTATAGTAATATTTAATATTGAATTGATTTTACCTACCTAGCTGACATTCAAAACAAACGGTGTACATTCTTTTTCTTGCACTGTAGAGTTTTGATTAGAGCTGTAGTACAGTAAATCATAACAAATTATATACCAGACAGTAGCTTACACTAGGATTGATTAACACTGGAACAACCAGAGAGGGAGAGGCTTGTTACGGATGAAGTATAATTTTTTACATTTAAAATTTAAAAATCAATTAATATGATGAAACATATCTAATATTTATTAAGTTTCATAACATTTTATTACCATGTGGAAATCTGGAGCTTTGGTGAAAAAAATGCTGATGATGTTACTAGTGTGACGGAAAATGTGACACATCAGCGGTTGTACTTCATCCGGGTTCCACAGACCCACTTTATCAAAAATAATATTAAAGTAAATGGAACAAATTATGTTGCATTATTTTTGCTCAATTATACGATCAATATATACTTAATCAATGATAATGAAAATCATGGAATTTGAACAGCTCAAATGAGGTAGTTTTTAAATTATGTATCAATATTTCAAACCGGAATGGGCCTTTGAAGCTCGTTGGTCAGTGGTCATTACAGGGATAAACTGGTTCCTTTACATACCTGTCATTTAAGTTCATCATAATTATCTGTTCGAGAGACTTAACTTACCAAGAAACTTTCATAGCTATTGTTCAATCCACAGACTACAATTGCGTTGAAGATCCAATAGCTACTGGTCGGCCAGCAACAACCACTGAAGATCAAACAACAACCACTAATAATCCAACAACAACCACTAATAATCCTACAACAACCACTAATGATCAAACAACATCCACTGAAGATCAAACAACAACCACTAATGATCCAACAACAACCACTGAGGATCCAACAACAACCACTAATAATCCTACAACAACCACTAATGATCCAACAACAACCACTAATGATCCAACAACAACCACTGAGGATCCAACAACAACCACTAAGGATCAAACAACAACCACTGAGGATCAAACAACAACCACTGAGGATCAAACAACAACCACTGAAGATGCAACAACATCCCCTGTGCATACATCAATAAGCTCTCAGGATACAATAACTACTGATGATGCAACCAAAATCCCTGCAGAGAGAATAACCACTGAGGATCCAATAAAAGCAAATACTTGTACTTGTGGCAGTGAAAATAACCGTAAAAAAATTGTCGGAGGAACTGAAACCGCAGTAAACCAATACCCTTATATAGTTCGTATGTTAGTAACTATTGTTGGTAATAGTAGAATATACTCTTGTGGCGCAAGTATCCTATCCGAAACAGTTGTTCTGACTGCAGCTCACTGTTTGAAGATAAATGGAAAACTGGCTCTTGCTGATAACGTCCAATTGCAGTTCGGCGCACACGATACAAAAAATCCTCCCAGTACACTGGTAACTTTGACAGCTAAAGAACTGATTCTGCACGAAGAATATAACAATAAAAATCATGATAATGACATTGCTGTCGTAATTCTGCAAGAAAGGCTCAATTTCACTCGGGAGATTTCGCCTGTATGCTTACCTTATAACTTAGATATGACTACACTTCCGGGCAAAATTGCTACTGTCATGGGATGGGGAACATTTTATGCCGGAAGTAGAGCACCCAATGCTCTTCGCCATGTTGAATTGGGAATTATTGTCAATGAAAACTGTGAGACACAGTTTCCAGGTCTCAACGGAAGAATTACTGAGAACATGTTTTGTGCCTATTCAATGAGAAAGGATACCTGTCACGGAGACTCTGGCGGACCTCTTGTATACAAGCAGGATGGAAGAGATTTTGAAATTGGTGTTGTATCTTGGGGCATCGGTTGTGGTGGAGCAAATGCAGGGGTCTACTCTAAAGTGGTCAACTACCTCACCTGGATTGAAGAAAAAACCAAACAGAGTTTCTGCAAACCTTAAAACTATCGACATTTGGAGTAACAACAAGTGGGCTGATTATCCTCTTGTTCGATTTAATTCAATTACGGTATCTAGATGAGAATTTTATTCTGTTATATGATTCAGTCGCTTTGTATTCAATGAGGATATTCATAATCTTCAATCAGATTGTTTTGTGCAAGCGTAACAAAAAACTCTCTTTCTTTTTATCAATGAATACTTTTCCTCACATAAATATTCATTCCATATCAAATTTAACGTTTTTCTAAGCCAGTATTTTGAATTGTATTCATTTATTGCTAGAACAATAATTATGAAATCATTTGTTCACCCTTTTGGTATATATTGTTCACCCTACTTATATTGAAGTTACAATTGACTTTGCTACTATAAATAAATCAAGAGGTCAATATTTTGTTGATTTAAAAGTAGAATCTGGTTTTTGATTATAAAGTAGTTGCCATACATTGTGTTTATTTTGTGCTGTTCCTTCATTGTAAACTATTTTTATTTATCCTATAATACTCAAATCGTTTATTTTATTATTTATTATTGTTATATATTTTGTGTTAGGCAATATTAATCTGTAAATATAAACTATATTCAATTTTTTCAATTAAATAATATTTACATAATAACTGTGTTTTCAATTTCATATTTATTCTTACCTTTATCTTGGCCATTTTTGTTCACTAACCGAACATAATTTGGTTCATAGGTAATAATTTAAAATTTAAATAGTCATATCAGTAGGGCTGGGACAATATGCTCTAAAAACTATAGATCCCGAAAATATCATAGACGATTAACTAAATGAAATGGTATCGAATACTATATACCGCTGGTTTAGAACGATTCAATACTCTATAATTCTCTCCGTCTATAATATTTTTGGAATCTATAGTTTTTAGAACATATTGTCCCAGCCCTATGTCACTCGCATGTCTTGTTGTAAGGGGCTACCTAGGTTCTTTGCAAATTTTTATTTTATATCTTAGGAAGTTTTAGGAAGATATTCATGCTTAAAATTGAGAGAATCTTTATGTATATTTCGTTAATATTTCATAGCTGTGAGTTACCATGAGTAAAATAACAGCAATCCTGTTCTATAAATCGACACATCTGTCGGCTCTGGCTAGGCAGCTGTCTCATCACAATGGAAATCTAAAAAATAGTTCATGGACAGAATACTGTGACTCAATGGATGTTACTATGTGAAAATTTATAGTGATAATATAGCTTCTATTTTATAAACTAGTTTACACATCAATAGATTATGCTCAAAGCTAAATTTATTACGCAAACATCGATGAGAACACTTGCCTAATTCTCGTTGTAACGTTTTTAGTTGGTGAAGCAATCTGATATCATATTAAAGGTTCTGGGAATTTTACTTTGCATATCATATTGAATTCTATATAGATTTTAAACCAGGGGAAGTGAATTAAAATATAAAACTAAAGTTAGTCAACTAAATTTCATTAAATGAAGCAAGGTAATCTACATTACTCATTTACAATTTATAATCAATATGAGAAAATAGTGTAAACTGATATTTATCAATGCAACAATGAGTTCACCTCAGGAATACAGTCTAAATATCTAAACAATATCTAACTATTAAATAAAATACATAGCATCTGAAATGCCAAATTTATAAAATTGATAATATTAGTTAAATATGACTTTAAATTTTCCAAAGTGCCAGTATAACTAATTAGTACTGTGGCTGATCTTTTAAATTTGATGTAGACAGTAGGTATACGTCCAAGCCTCTCACCTTAATTAGTAACATTTTTAGTTCGAATGTTCAATTGAATAATGTGCCTCATGAATATTTTGTGTAATGTGCCATGCAAAAATCTTATCAATAGCGAGTTTAGGTAATTATAATATGTTGTTTTATTTTCCTCTTAGATTAGGAAATAACAGTAACGATGAAAATGAGACTAAACTTTATTACTACGACTGCTAGTTACCGAGTAATAAAATGTTTAAAAGTGGTAGCATTTTTACGACCCAACCTGTTTTATCTCGCAGCACCTGTTGGTACTGGGAACACAGCTGTTGAAATGGAATTCTGTAAAATAGATCATGGTCAGAAAGTTATGACTCATTGGTTGCTACTGTGTGGAAACTTATAGTGAAAATATAGAAAGTATAACTCTATTTTGTAATCTAGTTAGTTCACATATCAATGAAAAGTACTCAAAACTAAAGTTTTTCGCATATATCGATGAGAATAAAATATTTGTTTGTTACATCCGATTATTCTTTCTATATGAACTTCGTGTATAGATCAGTGAAGGATTGCTTGCTTGATAATTTTTATATTATTTCGTCATAAAACCGATGAATAATGTAGATATTATTACTTGTTGTCAACTTAAATTATCTCATTTTATCGTTCACATTTTAAAAATGCGTAGGACTATGGATACCAATCCAACAAAGTGAAGTGTAAAGGAGAATAGTGAACTAATTGGTTGATGTGACTCCTCGTGTTTTTTGTCATGTATACAGGGTGAAAAAGAAGTATACCCCAATATAAATGCTAATAACTTTGGAAATAATGAAGATACTTTAATTCTGTTTGTTGTATTAACTTGAAAAAAGTGTTTTTATCACTCTAACAAATCGGTTTAAGTTGGTAATATTTTTCTCACAAGGGGTAGAAAGGAAAGTTGTAAAATTTTCTTATTTAATTGAATGATTTCGATAACTCCATATTATTGATAAGTCCCCTTCAACAATTAGGCTTCACATTTATCAGTACCTCAACTAACTTCATTACTTTCTACAGTTAGATAAAACATAAAATATTAATGATAATTTAACGTGCTACCACCTATATTTCAAAGTGGAAGTTAGACGTTGCTACGCTAAAGCAAAAATTAGTTTTCATTAAAACATTGCAAAATTTATGTTAAACTTGTTAAAATTGAAAATTACCTGTTTAACCATAATAGAAGCTAGTAATCACTGAAAAATAAGTTGCAATACGCTGTATTCTCGAAACAGGAATTTGCATGAATGTTGTACCATAGTGTAGTATAATAATACATCTCCGTATAATGTATCTCTGCCTTCTGGTAAACAATGCTGATTTTTTTAACAAAGCACAATTTCTTAACAAATTTACTATGCAGTTTATGGTACACGGAAAACTGCCAGGCGGAAAATTGCCGAAGCGGAAAACTGCCAGGCGGAAAACTGCCAAGCGGAAAACTGCCAAGCAGAAAACTGCCAGTCACTTATTGGCAATTTATGTATTTTTTTACTTTTGATAAACACATTCTAAGAACATTTTATTTCATAAAAAAACAGCGTTAGCCCTTCGTTAAGGGATTAAGGAGACATTCATTTTTTACAGTTATAACTAAAGTATATAGATATTGAATTACTTAATATTCAATGGAAAATAGTAATTCAACAAAGCTACTTTATTAAACACACAATAAACCAAATTCAGTACACACAAATAAATTATAATTACCATTATTAAATAATTTGTCAAGTCACGTAAATTTTAAAAACATGTATATATTTATATAGGATTTCATATATTTATAAGATTTATAACTTATAATATTATCTTGTATATTATAAATTAAGTCACTTACTATCACTTATATGAATGTTCAATACTTATTAATTATTAATTTATATGCAATCCAATTCGATCGAGTGAAATTGTCAGAGAATTAGGTTGGTAATAGCAGTTTAATAATCATAGATATTGTGTTGTAAATTCTAAATATTTCACAAACATCGATCGAATTTGTTTTATAATGAGTGCAAGCGAATATTAAGCTTGAAGGCTTGTTCAATTATCAAATTATGAACAAAAATGAAATAATTAGACATTAAATCTGTTATGAAATGATAATTTAGATTGCATTGTGTAAACAAGGAAATTGTACTCTGTCCCTATAATACAATCATTTTCTTGTTTCTTCTACTTTTAGTATTTTGTAAGAAAGGTTTTATTTTTAATTTATATCTTGTATTTGATTTTTTTTATATACTAATATATTTTATGTATTTTTCTAATCAAAAACACTATATTTTTGTTTTGTATACTAAGTAAAAAATGAATGTTCCCTTAACTCCTTTTAACTAGGAGCGAACGTCGTTTTTTATAAATCAAAATGTTATTAATGACAAAAGTCATTAAATTCAGTAAGTGACTGGCAGTTT
>CANNZV010004130.1:0-46783 GCA_947561585.1 Caprella mutica
CTGGGGACTTGGTTTCAATGACGCTGGTGATGTCTTCGGCTCCACGGCCAACAACAACCCTTCCTTCTACTGTGGCATTCCGGCGACGGCCATTCCTGGCAAAGGCATGTCCGCCAAGATGGTGGCCTCTTCTCCGAAGTTCCACCCCATCACACCCGCGCATCCGTCAGGTCGATGCCTTTGGTGCTTACACCGCTGGAGCCGGTCATTCTTTCGCCAACTCTGACGCTTTCCCAGAAGCCTGGCGTGGCAAACGCGCTTTCGTCGCTGGCCCTACGGGGAATTTGCTAGGGCAGTATCAAGCGGAGCGCGATGGCGCAGGCTTCGTCACGAAGAACGCCTTCGCCCTGGTCGCCTCGGCTGATGAGTGGTTCTCCCCCGTCGCTGCTGAGGTCGGTCCTGATGGCCATCTTTGGATCGCGGATTGGTACAACTTCATCATCCAGCACAATCCCACACCAGAACGCGACCATGCTGGCTACGACGCCAAGAACGGTCCTGGAAATGCCCACATCAATCCGAATCGCGATCGAGAGCATGGTCGCGTCTACCGGCTCGTGTGGGACAAAGCGCCGAAGAGCGAGATCACATCCCTAGCAGGAGCCTCAACTGAGCAACTAGTCAGTGCCTTGCATGATTCGAATCAGTTCTGGCGTCTCACCGCCCAGCGCCTGATCGTGGAAGGCAAGAGCGATGAGTCCGTAACGGCACTCAAAGCCAACACCACGAGGGAAGGCATGGGCGCGAGTCACGCCCTGTGGGCACTCCACGGCTTGGGCAAGCTCGACACGGAAACGCATCGGTCCGCGCTTCTTTCCACCGACCCGGTGCTGCGTCGCAACGCCGTTCGCGCCCTGCCTAAGAGCGAAGCCGGCATGGCCTTGTATGTTCGAGTCTGCCGTGATCAATGATCCCGATCTCACCACACGCCTGGCCGCGTTCGTCGCTCTGGCAAAGTTCCCCACGTCCGATCCGCTGAAGAGCGCCGTGAAGAATCTTTTAGTCAACGCCGAGAATATCAAAGACGAATGGCTCTCCACCGCCCTCAAAGCCGCCGGCAACCAACACGGCGTCGAGGGCTTTGAGGCCACCTCTTTCGAGCCCGGCCCCGATCTCCTAACCAAAGCTGAATGGAACCCTCGCACCTATGTCGGAGCCGAAGCGGACGCGGTCTACTCCCAACCTAAGACCGATGGCATCGAAGGTTCCGATTGCCTAAAGATCGAGGTCTCGAAGCCGATGGACACGTCGCTCTTTACTAGCATCGACGTCAAACCCGACACCAACTATCGCCTCTCCGCGAAAATCAAAACAGAAGACGTCGAGGGCGACGCCATGGGAGCCTTGCTGAATGTCCATGAGATCCAAGGCGAAGACAATCCCGCCCGCACCAAGGGCCTCAAAGGCAACAACGACTGGACCGCAGTCAGCATCGATTTCCACTCAGAGAATCGCAGCCACATCTCCATCAATGCCCTCTTCGGCGGCTGGGGAAGTTCCACCGGCACCGCTTGGTATGACGATGTGCAACTGCGCGAATTGGTGCCCGTGATCGCCCAAGCCGAGACCGCCAAAGTCCAGCCCGGCGATGTCGAACGCGGCAAGACCTTGTTCTACACCCACCAAGTCGCCGCCTGCAACCGCTGCCACCAAGTCGGCGGCGAAGGCGGAGTCATCGGGCCAGCGCTCGACGGCATCGCCTCACGCAAGAGCGAAGACTACCTGCTCCAATCGCTCATCGAGCCCAACGCCGCCATCGCCGAGAACTACCCGGCACCCGTCTCACCCATGCCACCGATGAACCTCTTGTTAGACGAACAAGAACTAGCAGACGTCCTCGCCTACCTGGTCACCCTCAAAGAATAAGCCGACGAAAGATCTCTAACCAGATCACCACCCAGCCCGAACCCAACTTTCTAACCCGCCCTTTGTTACCTTCGTTTTCCTCCTGTTCAAATCTCAGGGTAAGCCCATTTCTTGAACAGAAGAGAACGAAGGAAACAAAGAGCCTCCAAGAACAGCCGCTCTCCCAACCTTCCTCATCTCGTTCAACCCTTCGTTTCCTTCGTTTCCTTCTGTTCAAATTTCTGGGTAAGCCCCGTTTCTTGAACAGAAGAGAACAAAGAGCCTCTAAGAATTTTTAGTCCTTTAGTCCCCCAATCTCGCACATAGCAACAGCCGAAACCCTGCTTTCTAGCCGACCTTTCTGCCCTTCGTTACCTTCGTTTCCTTCTGTTCAAAACCCCTTTCTCAACCCCGTCTCCCAATGCACCCGCTATTCGACAAAGCCGACCAATTGAGCAGCACGGTCATCGGCGGAGCAATCGACGTGCATCGAGGACAAGGGCCCAGGCCTACTTGAAAGCATCTACGAGAAATGCCTTCTCCATGAACTTTCGTTGCGCAACCTCACCGCAGCAACGCAAGACGAAGTCAAGATCAACTACAAAGGCTACGAGCTCTTGAGCTACATGAAGCTCCTCAACGTTCCGTTAGGACTCATCATCAACTTCAACGAACTCAAACTCGTTGACGGCGTCAGTCGCCTCATCCTCCCCCGGAGCCAACAACACCTAACACCGCACCCTTTCACTCTCAAAGTCGCAACCTGAACAAACCCCACCCATGAAACCCAGTCTAACTATCCTATCAGCCGTACTCCTCCTGATCATCTCAGGAAGAGCGGATCTTGTCGTCGATCTCGATGCCCGAGACAAAGAGGAAGGCCCCATCCCGACCTGGACCAATGCCGGCGCTTTGGGGGACACCTTCGTCGCTTCAGGCGCACCGGAAGTCACCACCATCGATGGCGTGAAAGGCGTGACTTACAATGGCAGTTCCTGGCACGTGGGCCCGCGTTCCACGCCAGAAATGGATGGCACGAGCGATCGTAGCATCCAAGTGTGGCTCTACAATCCCGTCGTGGCCGGGGAAGAAACGGTGGTCTCCTGGGGACACCGTGGTGGCCCCGATGGCTCTAACATGTCGTTTAATCACGGAACCCACAACGCGTTCGGTGCCGTGGGGCATTGGGGCAATGGTCCAGACATAGGCTGGGACCCGACCGCGACTGACGACGACGACGATACCGGCTCGGGCGAAGAGGAAACAGCCGTTTGGACGAACATCGCCTACACCCAAACCGGCAATGAAACCCGCATCTTCACCAACGGCATCCTAACAACAAGTGAAGAGATCGCCATCGAAACCCACGCCAATCAAGTCATCGTCATCGCCGCACAGCAGAATGCCTTTGATAGCAATACCTTCACGCTCGGCGGCACCCTGACCATTGCCAAAGTGCTCATTTGGGACACGGCCCTGCCAGATGGTCAAATCGCCTTCAACTACAATCAAGACGCGGCCTCCTTTGGTCGCGATGCCGCCGCCATCACCGACAGTGATGGCGACGGGCTACCCGATGACATGGAAGTCGCGGTGGGGCTCAACCCCAACGTGGCTGATGCCGATGGGGACAGTGACGGAGACGGTGTTTCCAATCTCGATGAACTTCGGTTAGGATCAGATCTCACTTCGGGTGACAGCGATGGCGATGGCTTGGGAGACGCAGAGGAAGTCGCCGCCGGCACCTCACTCACCAATAGCGACACCGACGGCGATACCATTTCTGACAAAGACGAAGTGGATGCCGGGCTCGACCCAACTAGCATTGATTCTGACAATGACGGCGCACCAGACAATGTCGAGCGCGACGCTGGCACCGATCCGTTAGACCCGAACAGCTCTCCGAACACCATCATCCTCGTTCGCAACACGACCGACGACGAGAGCTGGGAAACCCCCGCCGTCTGGAGTTCCGGAGCGGGTGCGGAAGAGAACAAGCAGTACATCATTAGCGCAGGCGCAGGATCCGTTCTCAAGACGCCCAAGGGGCAGACCTCAGCCTTCCCCACCGGCTCCAGGCTGACGCTAGCGACGGCATCCGCCGTGCTCGAGCTTCGAAATCCTGGCAATGCCCACTTCGACGATCTTAACATTCAGTCAGGAACTCTCGCGCTAGGAGCTTCCCGCGCGGGAGTGAGCGGAAATCTCAACCTGGGCGGTGACATGGAGATCGCCCTGACCTCCGGGCAACGATTCAACCTCGATAGTACCCTCTCAGGGACCGGAAACCTAACACTCACCAGTGAGGTTCCAGATGTTGCCGTGATCACGGCTTTGTCAGGGCTGAGCGGTGACTACACCGGGACTGTGCGCTCCACAGGTGTCATCGTCGAGTTTGGAGGATTGCACCCGATCGGACTTCTCCTTCTTCGAAGGCGGCATGCGATTGATCTCGAATGTGTTGATGCCAGAAAGCACGCTAGGCATTGGCGGCACCAACTTTCTGGTCGATCTCAATGGCGGTACGGCCGTGTTTCAAGCTGCCCAAGGAATCGATGCCGATGGCAACACGCTCTTTGAACTCGATCCCGGTGTTTATGATCGCGATGCGCTCCTTGGCCTTGGCTTCAATGAGGACACCTTGGCAGAGACCGACGGTCTTCTGGTCGTGTTAGGCGACACGGGCGATACCGACAATGACGGGCTTTGGGATCAGTGGGAAACCGACACCTTTGGTGACCTTGGCCAGACCGCTGACGGGGATGCCGATGGCGATGAGCTGAACAATGGCGATGAATTTCGTGCACGCACAGATCCACAGATGGCGGACACCGATTCGGATGGCTTGAATGATCGCGTCGAACTGCTCGAGTCTCGTTCCAACCCAACGCTTGCGGATTCTGATAGTGATGGCATCAACGATGCTGATGAGTTCAATCGCATGGTCGACGGTCAACCCGCCCCGACCAATCCCAACCTCGCAGACACCGACGGCGACGGCCTTGCCGACGGTGTGGAAACGAACGATGGCAACTTTGTAAGTGAATCCGCCTCAGGCACAGATCCTTTGGTCGCCGACACCGATGGCGATGGCTGGCCAGACGGCAGTGAGATCTTCGAAGGCATGACAGACCCGACCGACCCAGACGACACGCCCGCGTCCTCACCCAGCGTCGTCACGCTGGACGCGCGCAATCTGCCCCTCGGGCCCATCACGAGTTGGCAGAACCTAGGCGGACTTGGAGGCACCTTCGAGTCTAACGGAGATCCAGAAGTCGAGGAGATCGGCGGCGTCCATGCCGTCACCCTCGATGGTTCCGAAGACTGGCTCGTGGGACCAGCAGCTACAGAAGCCATGGTCGGTAATGAATCACGCACCATTCAGGCCCTGATCTTCAACCCAGAGATCGAGCCTGAAGAGACCGTGTTCGCCTGGGGACGTCGCGGTGGTGGTGACGGCACGAACATGTCTTTCAATCACGGAACGCACAACGCCTTTGGCGCGGTCGGGCACTGGGGCAATGGGCCCGAACATCGGTTGGGATCCCTAGCGCGACTGACGGCGACGGACGATACTGGCGAAGGCCAGGAAGAAGCTAACATTTGGACAAGCATCTCCTATGTGTGGACTGGCGATACGACCAAGGTCTACACCAACGGCATTCTCACAACATCGGAAATGCCAGGAGCCATGAACACCTTCGCCGAGTCCACGGATGGCTCGCCCCTCCCCATGGTGGTAGGAAATCAGAACGAAGCGATGGCACCCACACCGACGCGCTGACCGCAAGCATGAGCTTTGGTTCCGTCAAGGTTTTTGACAGAGCGCTCTCGGATGACGAGATCCTCTCCCTCTACAATCTCGATGCGAGCGCATTCGGACGAGAGCCCTTTGTCGCAGGAGACTCGATGAAGATGGCCTTCCTGATTTGTGGGAACAAACTTTCTTTGGCGATCTCTCACAAAGCGGCGATGGCGATCCAGACGAGGACGGCTTGGTCAATAGCGCCGAAGAAGCCACCGGGACCAACCCCACCCTAGCAGACACCGATGGGGACGGCTTTTCGGATGGCGACGAAGTCACTGCAGAAACGGATCCTCTCGATGTCATCAACTTCCCAGAGACGGCCGCGCAGCTCTTGGTGTCTCTCGACGCGACCACGCTTCCTGAAGGCGCCATCGATACCTGGACAAACACGGGCACTTTGACGGGTGATTTCATTGCCGACGGCGACCCACAAGTCATCACCGTGGATGGGGTCAAGGGAGTCGATCTCGATGGTGTGGCCTACTTTGAAGGCCCCGCCTCCACTCCCAAGATCGAAGGGCGCAGCGCCCGCACCATCGAAGCGTGGGTGCACAATCCCGACATAGCCGATGAAGAAACGGTGGTCGCGTGGTCACGCCGTGGTGGTGGTGGACGGCACGAATGTCTCCTTCAACCATGGAGCGCCATCCGACCTTTGGTGCGGTGGGACACTGGGCGCTCCTGACATCGGTTGGAATGGTGACCAAGAAGCTAACATTTGGACACACATCGCCTACACCTACGATGGCACCACGACCAGAGTCTACACCAACGGTGCCTTGAGTGACCAGGAAGACGTCATTCTGAATACGGCCGAGGCAACGGGATCCTCATCGGCGCGCAACGCGAAGGTGACAATATCACCGCGACCGAAGGCCCTACGCGGCGTGCTGACCGTGGGCAAAGTGCGCATCTATGATGGCGCTCTTTCAGGCGATGAGATTGCAGCGAGTTTTGATAGTGAAGCGAGTGCCTTTGGCCGCGCCACTGGAGCCGACGACTCCGATGGCGATGGCTTACCGATGCCTGGGAACAAAGCAACTTTGGCGATCTCAGCGCTGAGGCAGATCAGGACCCTGACGGAGACACCCTCACCAATGCCGCCGAATTTGCCGCAAGCACGGACCCGAATGATATCGACACGGACAATGGACGGCTTCTCCGATGGCGAGGAAAACCACCGCTGGCAGTGATCCTCCTCCTCCTGACGAGTAAACCTGACGTCGCACCCAATGCCTTGGTCGAACTCGACGCTAGCGGACTCGCCGAAGGCGTCCTCGCAGCTGGACCAATGTCGGAACGTTAGGCGGTGCCTTTGAAGCTTCCGGTGATCCGACCGTGGAGGTGATCGATGGAGCCAACGGCGTCACCTTGGATGGGGATGGCGATTGGCTCCGTGGGTCCTGTGTCGCCGCTCCGCATCGTGGGGGCAGGCGCTCGCACCATTGAGGCCTGGATCTACAACCCTGAGACTGCCGGGGAGGAAACGGTCGTTTCCTGGGGCCGCCGCGGTGGGCCAGACGGGTCGAATGTTTCCTTCAATCACGGCACGCACAACACCTTCGGTGCGGTCGGTCATTGGGGCGCGGCCGACATTGGTTGGGATCCTTTCCACCGCCGATGGCGATGACGATACCGGCCAAGGCCAAGAGGTCGCCAGGCAGTGGACGCATATCGCTTACACCCAAGACGGGAGCACCACCCGCGTTTACACCGATGGCAGCCTAACCAATTCGGAAGAGGGCATCACCCTGAACACGCACGGCGGCCAAGGCATTCTTATTGGCGCACAGTGGGAAGGTGATGGCGTCCGTGGTGAATGAGGCACTCTCAGGATCGCTCAGTGTGGGCTATGTCCAGGATCTACGACGGCGCTCTCAACTGAGGCCGAGATTGCCGCTGCTTACGATGAGAACAAAGCAAGCTTTGGCGGCGGCGGTGGCACGGTCATCCCAGGCTTTGTGATCAATGCCATCTCTCGCGATGCTGCTGGCAATGTCTCGCTCGGTTTCGCCACCGAAGCCGGTCGCGAATACACCATCCAGTATTCAGAAACGCTCGACACTTGGACTGATATTGGCACCATCAATGGCGATGGCAATCCAGCAAGCTACACCGACGATGACGCCGCTCGTATTGGCGGGGAAATGGGCTACTATCGCGTGCTTCTTCCGTAGTCACGCTCTCCTCCGAGGGCTAGTGCTGCCAGCCCTCGCAGGCGCGATGGCGTCTGCGGAGATCATTTCGAAGTCGCATCTCACAAAGCGCCAAGTCGCGTCCGCCGCCACGCGCTTCGTGGAATCCACTCTGCCGCCCAGATCTCAAGGATAGGATGATGTTGATCCCAGCGGGCGAAAGCGATCGACTCTATCAGAACAATGGAGACGGCACCTTCACCGATGTTTCTACCAAAGCATGCATCGGGGATGAAGACTTCGGCCTCTCCTGCACTTGGTGGGACTCACGATGGCGATCCCGACCTCTACAACTCCAACGACTTCTACGGCTCCGATCATCTCTACCGCAACAACGGCGATGGCACCTTCACCAATGTGAATCAACAGGCCCTCCCACACACACACCTTGGTTTTCCATGGGCAGTGATGTCGCCGATATCAACAATGACGGCTTGTTAGACTTCGTGGCTTTCGACATGCAGGGAACCACGCATTTCAAACAGAGAGTTTCCATGGGAGACATGCAGGGCTGGTTTCTCGAGACGGCGCAGCCTCGTCAATACATGCGCAACGCGCTCTACATCAATTCCGGCCAGCTGCGCTTCCAAGAAGGTGCTTTCCTTGCAGGGGGGGCGACGCCACCGACTGGACCTGGTCTTTGAGGTTTGGCGATCTTGATAGTGATGGCAAACAAGATCTCTTCGTCACCAATGGCGCTGAGCGCTACTGGGATCACAGCGACCTCATGGGTTCCGCGCGCGGCGCACAACGCATCAACACCCCCGAACTCAAGAAGATCTGGATGCCCTCTCCGTCCGCAAGGATCCCAACCTCGCCTACCGCAATCTCGGCGACCTCGCATTTGAGAATGTCAGTGAAGCCTGGGGCTTGGGAGGCGCGCAAGTGTCCTATGGCGCCGCCTTCGGTGATCTCGACAATGACGGCTACCTCGACATCGTCACCAACAACTTCGATCAACGAGTCAGTGTCTATCGCAACGACAGCCACGAGTATCAGCTGGCAACCCTCGAACTCCAGGCAAGCCGTCGGAGCCATGATCCGGGTCCTGATCGATGGCGAGGTTCAGCAAACGCTCTATCACACGCTCACTCGTGGTTTCATTTCGGCCAATGACACTCGCATTAATCTTGGACTGGGCTCCTTCCAAGGCCTTTGATCTCGAGATCGATTGGCCAAGCAGCACGCACCAAAGCCTCAAGGATCTGCAGGCAGGCTCCCGTTACCTGATCAAGGAAGCTGGCACCAAGCCCCCAGCGAAAGCTCAGGAGCTGACCATGTTCGTCGTCTCTCCCGCACTCAAACAGGCCCGACAAGTGGAGAAGCCCTTTGACGACTTTGCCAGAGAGCCTCTGCTTCCGAATCGTCTCTCGTAGTTAGGCCCCGGCATGGCTTGGGGCGATGTCGATGGCGACGTGGAACACGAGCAAGGCTCAGTGGCCTCCAGGACCGACTCTATCACAACGACGGCAAAGGAATCTTCACCAAAGCACCCCAAGGCGCGCTTCCTTCATCGAGAGTCAGCGGCAGTGCCGCCGCCACCGCCGATTTCGATTTCGATTTCGATTTCGATTTCGATTTGTTCATCGGTGGCCGAGTCGTTCCAGGAAGTTATCCCGAGAGTCCACCGAGCGTCTTGCTCAGGAATGACAACGGCCGTTTCATCGAAGTCACCTCGCCCATCCAAGCTCTGCGAGTCACCAGCGCGCTCTGGAGCGACATCGATGCCGATGGTTGGGTCGATCTCCTCGTGACCACCGAATGGGGACCGGTTCACCTCTATAAAAACCACCAAGGAACCCTCAAAGACCACACCGCCACCGCCGGTTTGGCGGATCGGTTAGGCTGGTGGAATAGCCTCACCGGAGCTGGCATCGATCACGACGGCGACATCGACTACGCGGTCATGAACACAGGCCTCAATACCAAGACAAGGCCAGTCCCGCCAAACCCGCGCAGCTCTTCTACGGCGACATGGACGGCTTTGGACGCAAGCAATTGGTCGAAGCCAAGCGAAGCAGCGACGGGCTCTGCCGCGCGTCATGATTTGTTATTTGGAAAGAACTGGAAGTTGAGACTCATTAAGCTGTTGAGTTCCGTTTTGAGAGGACCAGACAGATCGTCGAGGCATTTGTCGATCCCATCGCAGAATGCTTTGAAGTCGGCATAATACCGATTGGTCAAGCACCGGCGTTTGGTCAGCTTCCACAACCCGTAGTGTCCGGAAATTCAAATCGCCCGGGATCATGCTGCCGCCCGGTAGTAGGAACGAAGCATTCCGCCTAACCGTTCGCGATATTCAACGCTCCCCACGATCACGTTCTCCTGTTGCTGGTTTGACCCAGCCTGCCAGAGACACCATTACCAGTTTTGATACGTCCATTTGGATTCTTGCAGTTCCAAATCGATTGAAGGTCCCGAACTTAGCCCGAAATCGAATTTCTGGATACTATGGGTTCGTTCATGGCGCGATTCTCAATCGTCGATCACGACATCGTCCAGGTACCAGCCTGCCCCATTGTCTGCGGCATCATCGACCTCACTGAGGAGTTCGAACTCGAAGATGACGGGACGATTCAGTTCGGATAGTCGAACGCTGAAGGTGGTCCACTCGGTCACGCCCTGATTTACTCCATCGAAGATCTCGAGAGTTTCGATGAGCGAGCCGTCTGCTTCTAACACATTCAAACGGCCGCCTTCGCCCTCTCCTCCTTCAAGGAAGTATTGGAACTCAAGCGTGGGTCGTGCGATGCCGGTGAGATCGATGACTGGGGACCGAAGAAAGATCCCCGTGGCATCGACATAGTTGGCATCGAGATCGGTGCCGACGGCGTTTGTGCCGCTGAAAGCTGCGCCGGGACCGGCGGCGGGCGCACCGAACTCCCAAGAGGTGTCGGTGGCATCGAGACCATCAATGACACCCACGGTCCAGTCGCCCATGCCATCTTCAAAGTCTGCGATGAACAAGGGTGGTGGAGGAAGGCGCCGAACGCGATAGAAAGCCTCTGTTAGATTTGGATCGATTTCGACGGTTGCGCTCGTGGTTTCGCTTGGGGCCTCGGCTGCAGGGAGGTCGGTACCGATGACCTCCCAGGAAGCGTTCAGGCCAGCGGATTCCTCAATGGCAAACAGTTGTCCGGGCCGTGATTCCCAGGTGAGTGTGAGGTTGCCATTGGCTTCGCGCACCAGGTCGGTGATCTCGAAGCGATCAATCGAATCTGGCCCTTGACGGAACAATCGCGCGATTTGATCGGCTGTTAGGAAATCACCGTAGAGACGCGCTTCATCAATGAGAGCGTCCAAGCCGCCTGGACCGCCACCGGTGCCGCCGTGTCGCAGGCCAAAGAGGATTTCTGCGTCGCCAGATTCCCAACTTGACTTATCGCCAGCCGTGTAACTTCCGATCGCCTCGCCATTGCGATAGCCGACCACTTCGATGCCTTCGTCCAGGTGCTCATAAGTGATCGCCATCATGGTGCGTTCTCCAAGGGTGTCTTCTTCGAAGCCGGGATCAAAGTCCTGCGTGCGTTGAAAGTCACTGCTCCCCGCCATCCAGCGATTGGTTTCGCGTTCGGCGAAGATGATGCCGTCGAAGTTATCGGCTCCTACGCTGTCGAGGGTCATGGCCGAGCCTGCAATCGCGACGTCGTCAAAACTTTGCAACGTGACCCACGTCACGAGCGTCTTGTTCTCGATGGGCGGCCCCACGTATTCGCCTTCGTCGCTATTGGTGGCTGCGAAGCCTGTGGCGACATCGCCAGCACCGTTGACATCCAACACGCCGCGACCATCAACGACCGTGACGACGGCAGGATCGCCAGCGTCGACGAGTAAGAGATCGGGGAAGTTCCCAGTCAGATCGATCAATTCTTCCCCGGGCTCGAAGGTCCACCGCCCAATGAGCAGTTCGTCCAGCGTCGGCGGAATGGGATCCGTGGGATCGTGGGGGTCAGAGCCATTCTCAACCTCTGCGCCATCGGAAACGCGATCGTTGTCGGTATTACTATCGTGGGGATCCGTGCCCGTGTCCGTGAGACCCACAAAGGTCCCGGTGTTCGTCTCGACATTGTCCTTCAGGCCATCGCCGTCCGTATCATCATTGAGCGGATCCGTGCCAGTGTCAGTGAGACTCACAAAGGTCCCGGTGTTCGTTTCCACACCATCGGTTAGACCATCGTCATCCGTATCGTCATTGTTAGGGTCAGTGGAGGCATTCTGCTCAGCGAGGTTGTTGAGTCCGTCACCGTCGGGATCGCCATCCGCTGTCTGAGCGGTGAGGTCTGGAAAGTGCTCGAGCTCCCACGCATCGATGAGGCCGTCCAGGTCGACGTCCGCGGCAACGACAGGACCTTCAGCAAACAAGCGCTCGATCTGTTCAGGTGAAAGCGCGACATCGTAAACGCTAGCCTCGTCGATCAAGGCATCTAAAGCGCCCGGGCCTTCGGAAGTACTGCCATGACGGACGCCAAACAAGACCTCGGCATCACCATCTTCCCCCCAAGTCGCGGCGCTGCCGATTTCATATTGGCCAATCTCTTCGCCATTTCTGTAACCAGTGATCTTCACGTCGCCGAATGCCTCGGTTACTTCATAGGTGATCGTCAGCATGATCACCTCACCACTAAGGGTTTCTTCAAAGCCAGGATCGAAGTCTTCCGTGCGTTGAAAGTCATTGCTCCCACTCATCCATCGATTCGTCTCGCGCTCGGAAAAGATGATGCCGTCAAAACGATCCTCGGAGATGCTGTCAAGGGTGATGGCAGATCCATCCCTGGCGCCATTCGCCAAACTCTCGAGAGTAACCCAGGAGACTAGCGTTTTATCCTCGATCACAGGCCCCGTGTATTCGCCATCGTCGCTGTTGGTGACTGCCCAGCCCGTGGCATTGAAGCCGGCACCGTTGATATCGAGTTTGCCAAGGGACACTTCGGCATCGCCCATGAGCAAGAGATCGGGGAAATTGCCCTGCTGATCGATCAGTTCGACACCACTCTCAAACGTCCAAAAGCCTACGGGTTCTGGCAGAGCACCAGAAATCTGTTTCACCTGTTCGGACGTGAGGGCGGTGCGATACACACGTGCTTCATCGATGAGTGCGTCTAAAGCACCAGGGCCTTCGGTAGTACTGCCATGACGTGGGCCAAACATCACTTCGGCATCACCCGTCGTCCAGGAGGAGGGGTTCTCGGTATCATAGGTGCCTATGGGCTCGCCGTTGCGATAACCCGTCACTCGTAGCAGATCGCCTTCGATGTGTTGGTAGGTAATCGCCAACACGGATGGCTGGTCTAACGTTTCTGCCGTTTCCTCAAAACCAGGATCAAAGTCTTGAGTGCGTTGAAAGTCACTACTACCATTCATCCAACGGTTTGGTTCACGTTCAGCATAGATGATGCCGTCAAAGCGATCCTCCGCGACGCTGTCGATGCTGATGGCCGAGCCTGCAATCGCTGCGTCACTGAGACCTTGCAAGGTAACCCAGGCAACCAAGGTCTTATCGGCAATGTCAGGGCCTTGGTATTCTCCACTGTCACTATCCGTGATGGCCCACCCGCTGGCCACGTCTTCTGCGCCATTGATATCGAGCTGGCCATTCGTGATGGTGGCGTCACCCTGCAAAGCGATGTCAGGGAAATTGCCGGTGAGGTCTTTCAATTCATTCCCCTCATCGAAAGTCCAATGGCCCACTAGGAAATCTGAGAGCTCGACGGGTGGATCGGTGCCGTCACTCGGATTGGTCTGTGGATTGCTTGATAGTTCTTCGAGATCCTGGAAGCGATCACCATCGGTGTCGGCCAGCAACGGATTCGTGCCCGTGTCAATCACCTCACCATCGCCATTCTCGGTAGGCGGAAACACCCCGGTGTTCAGCTCGATGCTATCGGTCAAGCCATCACCATCGGTGTCGGCATTGTTAGGATCAGTGCCTGTGTCAGTGGTGCTCACAAAGACACCTGTATTGGTTTCGACAAGGTCTGAATAGCCATCGTCATCGGTATCTGCCTTGTTAGGATCCGTGTTGCGTGCGCGTTCATTGACGTTCGTGAGTTGATCCCCGTCAGGGTCGCCGTCGGCTGTTTGGTCCAGGTTCGCAAAGTTTTCCTGTTCCCAGGCATCCGGTAGGCCGTCATTGTCGCGGTCGTCACCGATGATGGCACCGGCCTCGAAGATTTCCTTGATCCGTTCTGCGCTCAGCGCGCTGTTGTAAACCCGTGCTTCATCGATGAGTGCGTCTAAAGCGCCAGGGCCTTCGGCCGTACTGCCATGACGTGGGCCAAACATCACTTCGGCGTCGCCCGTCGTCCAGGAGGAGGGGGTTTCGGTGTCATAGGTGCCTAGGAGCTCGCCGTTGCGATAGCCCGTCACTCGCAGCAGATCGCCTTCGATGTGTTGGTAGGTAATCGCCAACACGAATGGCTGGCCTAAGGTCGTTTCCTCAAAACCAGGATCAAAATCTTGAGTGCGCTGAAAGTCACTACTACCATTCATCCACCTGTTTGATTCACGTTCAGCATAGACAATGCCGTCAAAGCGATCGTCCGCGACGCTATCGATGCTGATGGCCGAGCCTGCAATCGCTACGTCATCGAGACCTTGCAAAGTAACCCAGGCAACCAAGGTCTTGTCAACAATGTCAGGGCCTTGGTATTCCCCACTATCACTATCCGTGATAGCCCACCCGCTGGCCACGTCTCCCGACCCATTGATATCGAGCTTGCCTGCGGCGATGCTTGCATCCCCCTTGAGTATCACGGGAGGGAAGTTGCCACGTCGATCCGTTAATTCTTCACCACCTTCGAAGGTCCAATGCCCCACCAAATCGCCGCCTGAGGGCCCTTCGAGGAATAATTGCATCACGGCCTCTGCAGACAGGGCTTCATCGTAAAGACGTGCTTCATCGATGAGTGCGTCTAAAGCGCCTGGGCCTTCGGCAGTATTGCCATGACGAGGGCCAAACATCACTTCGGCGTCGCCTGTCGTCCAGGAGGAAGGGTTTTCGGTGTCATAGGTGCCTAGGAGCTCGCCGTTGCGATAGCCCGTCACTCGTAGCAGATCGCCTTCGATGTGTTGGTAGGTAATCGCCAACACGAATGGCTCGCCTAACGTTTCTGCCGTTTCCTCAAAACCAGGATCAAAGTCTTGGGTGCGTTGAAAGTCACTACTACCATTCATCCACCGGTTTGATTCACGTTCAGCATAGACAATGCCGTCAAAGCTGTCCTCCGCGACGCCGTCGATGCTGATGGCCGAGCCTGCAATCGCTGCCTCATCGAGACCTTGCAAAGTAACCCAGGCAACCAAGGTCTTATCGGCAATGTCAGGGCCTTGGTATTCGCCACTGTCACTATCCGTGATCGCCCACCCGCTGGCCACGTCTCCTGATCCATTGATATCGAGCTGGCCATCTTTTAATTCGGCATCGCCCTTTAACACGAGATCGGGGAAGTTTCCTGTGCTATCCTTGAGCTCAGCACCTGATTCAAAGGTCCATTGACCGACGAGATCAGCAGAAGCGGAGTTAAGCATTGTCAGTGTCAACGCCAGCACAAACAACAAATTCAAATGGGGTTTCATGTTGATACTATTGACGAATCCAAAGGAAATTATCAATAATGACCGACTGGTAAGGAGATGTTACCAGAAGAGGGTGAAATTCAACCAGACTGGCGGTCGCCCTTCAGCCCAAGCTACCCGCCATGACCAAACGGCGACTCGCGGAAGGCATCGCTGCGGGCGAATAAGACTCTTCGTTTTCGGAGATCTCGGAGCGCGGCTTACTCCCTTAGTTAGCGAATGAATCCAGCTGGATCCCTACGGGAAATAACGTGACGGCTGGAAACCGTCACCACGTGGCTGCGGATTCCAGCCGCAGTTCCATTTGTTATTTGGATGCCACCGAATCCTGCCAGATCCCTACGGGAAATAACGTGACGGCTGGAAGCCGTCACCACGTGGCTGCGGCTTCCAGCCGCAGTGCACTCCCTAGCCGCCGGCAGGAGACTGAAGGCGATTAAGGCCTTTGATAGCCTCTTGGTGGCCGGGGCTGCGTTTGAGGACTTGTTGGTATTGTTGAATGCTTTCCGTGCGATCGCCGGTTCTTTCAAGGGCCTGCGCCAATTGCATTCTGAGCGCCACGACGTCAGGACGTTGTTTGATGACGGCTTTGAGGTGAGGAATCGCTTCGTTGAATTGTTGTTCGCGGAGTTGCAACAGGGATAGGTTCAAGCGGAGTTCCAGATTGTTCGGCTGAATCGCCGCTGCTTGGCTGAGGTGAGGAATCGCCGCTTTCGGCTCCTGCACTTGGATCAGCTGTTGGCCAATTTCCAAGTGTTTCTGCACATCGTTTGGAGAGAGTGTGAGAATTTGTTGATAGGCTTTCACCGCGTCAGCGATCTTGCGTTGGTCCAGAAAGAGATCGCCTAACAAACGCTGGATATCGGTACCATGCGCTTCCGTAATGAGTGAATCTGATAGACATTGCTTGGCATAAGCGATGGCGTTGTCGGCTTGACCGGCCTTGACGATCGTGGCCAACACGGGGCGTGGGTCAGCGGGAAGCGGCTTCGATGTCCAACGGCCCGCGAAGGGCACGGCCGCGGCACGACGTTGGTGAGGCGTCGAGTCTAACATCGCGACATCGTTCATGAGCTGCTTGCTTGAAACGCGGCCTTTGTAGATGGCGGCGACGCGTCCTTCGCGATCCAGCAAGAAACTGCAGGGGACAGGGAGGCGGCGACGAGATTCGTGGTAGGCGCGGTGGAAGATCTCCATCGCGTTGACGAGGTCATCGCTAGCCATGCCGGATGGCATGTTGAACCCGATCTTCTTGAGCACTTTCTGCGCCTGTTGCGCTTCGGTCTTATCCACACAGAGTGCTAGAAGGTTCAATCCAGCCTTTTCCATCTCAGGGATGTCGTTAGACCATTCGTTTAACTCTTGAAGACAGGGCGCGCAGGTGGTTGACCAGAGATTGATCAGTAGTGGTTTGCCCTGGTGCTCCTTGATCTGTGCGGTGTTTCCGTTCCAGGTCTGATAGGTGACATCGAGCATGGGAATCCTTCCGACAATGGACGTGCGGGTGGAGGATTCTGGGGGCGCAGGACTTTGCTCGTGGGAGGCAAACGTGACCGGCTCGCGACGTGGCTTCCACGCTCGGGCACGCCCAGAGCCTTGAACGAGTAAGAAATGTTGGTCTGGTAGGATGTCCGTGAAGGTCTCCGATTCCCCTCCTGGCCAGCGCACTAGCACACGGTCGATTGCCGCATCGGTGCCGAGACCAAAGTGTAGCCATTTGCTAGACTGCGCCAAGTAGCCGTCGCCGGCGTGTAGGGTCTTGATCATTGGCGTGGCTCCGGATCGGTGGAGTTCTACTCGGGCACCGATGGCGTCTCGATTACATTGCGTGCCCTGAAGATGAAGCGCCAGGAAGTGCGGATCGACCTTCGATTCATTTCTCAGAAAGCGCACCCGTGGTGCGGTGCGGTTGCTCAGCCAGAAGTCTAACTTTCCGTCGAAGTCCCAATCCGTCACGGCGACGACTCGCCCATCATCGATCAGATCTAGGCCGGTAACGGCGGACACATCGGCAAATGCTTGATCATTTCCTAGGTTCAAGAAACAGCAATTGCGTTCCTTGCCGCTCCAAGATTTCCCCGAATCGATGAGTTCGTAGATCGCGGACCACGCGTCGCGATAGCGTCCCTCTTCTTCGGGTCCAGCGGTATTCGATCCAGGTGATGACGACACGACCTGTCGCCAGAAGAAACTTCACAAGTCTTCCGTGTCGTCCGCCGTGATGTAGCCATTGGCGACATAGAGATCCTCCCAACCGTCGTTGTTGATATCGGCAAACTTGGCGCCCCAGGCCCAACGCGCCATGTTCACATGGGCGGAAAGGCTCACGTCATCAAACCCGCCATCTCCTCGGTTGCGAAACAGGGTGTTGCCCCGTGCATGGCGTTGGAAACTTGATAGAGTCTCGGTTTCTCCTTGGCGAAACTGGCGCTGGTAGGTGACGCGATTCCCTGCGGATGAGAACATGTTAGATATGTAGATGTCCATCAATCCATCGCGATTGTAGTCGCCCCAGGTGACGGACATGCCCGCGGAGATGTCTTCGACGCCTGCTTCGGCAGCGATATCACGGAACTTTCCATCGTCGTTGCGATAGAGATTGTTGCGGCCGAAGTCGTTGGAGACATACAAATCGAGGTCCCCGTCGTTGTCATAGTCTTCCCAGGAAGCCGCGAAACTGTAGCGCGAGTTGTTCTCATCCAACCCGACTTCGCGGGTCACGTTGGAGAACTTCCATTCGCCTTCATTGCGCAAGAGCAGGTTGCGGCCACCGTTGTTCGCATCATGATAGGGCATCGGAGGGCCGCCGCGGGCCCCATCACCCTCGCCAGCTGAGCGGCGAGGAGAGTTGCCACAGAAGAAGAGATCAAGAAGACTATCATTGTCGTAGTCGATGGCAGCGATGGAATAATAACTGGAGTCGTTTCGAGCATTCGCGGCGAGAGTGAAGGCGCCAGAACCATCGTTCTCGAGAATGATCAAGTAGGCGGCTCGTGCCAACGCAAGATCTTGGTCACCATCATTGTCGAGATCCACGAGAAGCGCCGCGTGCGTGTTCTCCATCCAATCCACGCCGGCTTGCTGAGAGACGTCGCGGAGAGTCCCGTCGGGCTGTTGGACGAAGAGCAGATTGGGCATCCCGCCTTGCTGACAGACGTAGACATCCTCCAAGCCGTCACCGTTGACATCGCCCAGCGCAATGCCCTGATGGCCTGTTGAATCGAGGTCGTAGCGCCTTTCAAGTCGGTCCGTCCAGTATCCTGAACCACGAGATAACTGTTGGGTGAATGAGGTATTGGAACCGAGCAAAGACGCTGTTAAATCCTGAAACTGAGTGCTCTGCGATTGAATCTCTTCGAAATCTTCGATCTGCAAGGAGGTGATCTTGAAGGATTCGTCAACCTTCTCCCAAGTGAGCTTCCAGCGCGCATTGTGTTGCCTCCTTGGAGTGGATGCCTCGTAGTCGACGGTTGTCTTGATGGTGGCGTCTTCACGCGCTACCCGAACGACTTTGAATTTAATCCGAAGGTTCTCCTCTTTCTTAAAGGGCTCTATCAATGTGTGCAAGAGATCGTGAAACGATTCTGTCCGATTGCCGATTGCCGTAGGGCGGAAGACGTTGAGATGCCCATCGTCGAAGGCGGATGCAGTGGATGGCATCCCAGTTCCCGAGAAGGATGATGTGGTCCAAGTATTGGCTTCCTTCAGGGAGCGGTGTTCCTCAAGTTCGTGCGCTAGCAAGACGAGCAGGTCGGCAATCTCCGCACTGACGGTCTCGCTATCCCACGAATCTGCCTCCGTATCTAACTTTGCCACTATGGGGGCTAATCGGTGCTCGAACTTCGGCGCCTCAAATGCAGGAATTTCAGGAAGAATGTCGCCATCGCTCGGGGTGGGCATCGTCACTGGCTCCTGTTCCTGTTTGGAACACGCTGCGAGTACGAAGCTGAGGATGGTCACCAAGATGCAACGGGCAATCATAATGAAGCCTATGGCAGAATCCGCGGTGATCGTAAAACCTTTCTTGTCGAAGGGCAATTACTCCTGCTACGCAGGGTTAATGAAACGTGCGGTGACATTCTTCCTGATTGGTCTCGGTCTCGGACTTGGTGCCCACTGTCAAGCAGAGCCGATGATCACGGAATTAATGGCGATCAGTGATGGAGAGCTGACAGATCGTGATGGGGAGGTAAGCGACTGGATCGAGATCGCTAATACGGGTAATGAAGCCATTGATCTATCCGGGTACGCCCTAACAGATGACCGTGAGTTGCTTGGCAAGTGGCTCTTTCCAAACGGCCATGTGCTTGAGTCAGGCGGGTATTTGATAGTCTTTGCTTCAGGTAAGGATCGAAGTGGGCTCTTAGATCGAGAACTTCACACGAACTTCAAACTGAGTGGCGATGGCGAGTTCCTTGCCCTGGTGGAGCCTGACGGAGAGACCATCACGCATGCCTTTGATCCCGGGTATCCCGAACAACGCAAGGGCGTGTCCTATGGTGTGGATGTTGAGACGGGCGAAGCCCATTACTTCGACGACGCCACTCCTGGCAACGCGAATGGAAGTGGTGTGCTAGGATTCACGGCGGACCCCGAATTCAGTATCACGCGTGGCTTTCATTCCGAGCCATTTGAGCTTGTTCTAACAAGCGCCACGGAAGGCGCACGGATTCGCTACACCACGAATGGCGGCGTCCCTTCTTTGCTCACCGCGCGAACCTACACCGAACCCATTGTCATCGATAAGACGACCACGCTGCGCGCAAATGCCTCCAAAGGTGGATTGCAAACGTCTAAGTTGGTCACGCACACGTTCATCTTTGCCGACGACGTGTTGCAACAGAAGGATGTCTCTCCACCGGGTGCTCATTGGGATACTGAAATGGATCCCGAGGTCGTGAATGACACGGATCAGACCTGGAGTGTGGCCGAGGCCCTGACATCGATACCAACACTATCAGTCGTCGCGAAAGACGCGGATCTGTTTGGCAGCGATGGCATCTACAAGCGGCCTGATCGACGTGGCTTCGAGGTGCCGTGCTCGGCTGAATACTTCTTTCCGGAGGGTTACGAAGGTCATCGTGGAGGCGATGGCTTTGCCATTGATTGCGGTATCGCCATCAATGGCAACTTCAGTCGTCTTACCGAGAATCCCAAGCATTCGTTTCGGCTGAAATTCAAGGATATCTACGGCAAGGCCAAGCTACGTTACCCACTCTTTCCCGAACGCGGCACGGAGACTTTTGATACCATTACGATTCGCACAGGGCACAATCAGGGTTGGGCCACCGGCCATCCCTCGACGCAGATGATGCGCAACCAATTCGCCCGCGATTTGCAAGGAATGGATCCTAACCATTTCACGGCACGAGGTCATTGGGTGCATCTCTATTTGAATGGGCTCTACTGGGGACTCTATAACTTTCACGAACGGCCAGACGATTCCTTCGGTGCGGAGAATTTCGGCGGTGACAAAGATGAGTATGATGCCTTCAAAGGTCTGCGGGCTGGTGGTTCCTCGCAAGCCCTCATGATTGCGGGCAACCGCACGGCCTGGGAGAATATGTTTCAACGGTCCGGGCGCGATCTGTCAGAACCCGATAACTATGAGGAGATGTTAGAATTGGTAGACGTCGATCAACTGATCGACTACACCATTGGTCTGCTTTACACAGGAGATTTGGACGGGCCTACCGGTCTGGGTGTGAACGCGACGCAACCGAAGAACTTCTATGCCATGCGTCAGCGGGATCCGGCGGGGCGGTTTCGTTTCTTTCGATGGGACTCGGAGTTCACCTTGGATAGAGTGAGTGAAGATGTGAGTGAACGCCGGGGCACCGAGAATCCCGCCAAGTTGCATTTCGAGATGAGGGAGAACTCCGAGTATCGCCTGCGCTTTGCGGATCGCGTGCACCGTTACCTATTCAATGATGGTTTGTTAGCCCCGGAGAACGCGGCTGCATTCTACCTGGAACGGATCGCATTTATCGACAAAGCAATCGTGGCCGAGTCTGCGCGCTGGGGAGATTCGAAACGCTCCCGGCCTTACACTCGTGACGTCGACTGGGTGCGGGAACGCGATCGCATTGTGAACGAGTGGTTTCCAAGACGCACGGAGATCGTCGTCAATCAGTTCATCAAGGATGGTCTCTATCCGGACGTGGATGCCACCGAGTTTCGGGTCGGGGGCCAGGCTAGCGGTGGTGGATTCTTTGATAGTGATAGCATGTTAACCATGAGTTCGCCCGATTCATCACTCTTGAGCCCCGGGACGATCTATTACACTCTGGATGGCTCTGATCCTCGAGCCCCTGACACGGGAGAGGTTTTTGATAGTGCCATTGTGTATGACGAAGCGATTGCATTGCCTGCCAAAGTGACGGTGCGATCACGGGTCCTGAAGAGATTGAAAGGGTGGAGTGCGTTGAGCGAAGCCACATTCATTACCGGTACCAGGTCCCCAGAACGAGGAGACCTTAGTGGTGTCCGAGATTCACTATCGGCCCGCGGCGGCAACAGAGGACGAAGTTGCCTTGGGGTTTGGGCAGCGGCAAGACTTTGAATTCCTTGAACTGCTTAATGTTAGTGAAGACGCCATTGATTTGACCGGGTTGAAATTCGTCGACGGAATTCGGTTTCAATTCGAGGAAGCAAAGTTCACACGGATGGAACCTGGTGAACGACTGGTCTTGGCAGGGAGCCAGGCCGCGTTTGAAACTCGCTATGGTGAGAATCTGCCACTCGCAGGCCAATTCAGCGGTCAGCTGAGCAATGATGGAGAGCGTATCGTCCTGGCCAATGCTGACGGCGATCAGGTGATTGATTTCTCTTACAATGACACTGCTCCATGGCCAGAGGCTGCTGATGGAAGTGGGCCCTCCCTGGTCTTGGTCGCCCCCGATCCAATGTCAGATCTGTCTGCACCGGATCAATGGGCGACGAGTTCTATCGTGGGTGGGACTCCGGGAAGGGCCGATGACGATGGACCGTCTGGTTTTGATAGGTGGCTTGAGCGCCACTTTGGTGAGCAAGCTAGTGAACCTACCATTGCAGCAACCACGTCCGATCCAGACGGAGATGGTGTGATAAACGGTATGGAGTATGTCCTGAATTCCGATCCCAAGGATGGGGCGAGTGTCCCCAGAATCGAAATCCGGGAAGGTGTCCTCACCTACCGTCGAAACGACCAAACGGATGCCGCTGATGTTCTGATCGAAACATCGACTGATTTGTTAGAATGGGAGTTGTTCGACGGCATGACATCAGAGCCGTTGCCGAACCAAGATGGCACGATCACCATTGAAGCGCGTATCGTGGCACCAGCCTTTGCGAGGCTCCGAGTCCGGCTGCCATGAAGGCATCGTTGAGTGGCGACTGGTTGCATCTAGGGCGGGATCTGGTAAAATCATCTTACCAAGGGTCGAAGATTGAAAGCCTGCTTCGTCTTCGTCATTAGTAAGCCAATGAATCCTACTGGATCCCCTACGGGAAATAGCGTGAAGGCGTACCAGATGAAGAAGTACCACAACCTATTGGTCAACTGATTCTCAGCTCAAGCAGCCATTTCGCGGAACGTTAGTCTCGCTTCACTTTCGCAAACGATTCTGAGATTGCGTTGTTGAAGAGCAGACCATCGTTTGAGAACACCACGAACCGTGCGCCCTGGCCGATGGTACGAAGGGCTTGAGACTCGTTGCCAAACCAGCAGCCCGCTGCCACGTGACTAGCATTGGCCGTGTCGATAATGCGTTGCAAGATGGCGATGAAGTCTTTGTGGTCGTACTCGTTGGGAATGCCCATGTTGACGGTCATGTCGTTCGGCCCCACGAACACTGCGGAGACTCCGGGGATCGAGCAAATCTTGTCCAAGTTCTCGACGCCTCTCACGGACTCGAAAAGCATTTGCACAGTACAAGAATCGTGGCGGGAGTAAGGACTTTGTCTTGCCTGATTTCTTCATCGGTGGTCATGCCGAATCATCGTCACTGGCAATCATCACGCGAGATAGGGCCCGATATTCAACCTACTTTCCAAGTGTTCAACTGATAGAACCTTAGTTGCGTTCGGGCGTTCTCAACATTCGCTACCATAACGAAATATCGGGGGAGGCCGCCTACGGGCTCTCAGAGACCGTCACATCATCGATGAAGAAGCCTGCGGCGCTGCCGCCAGCCACAAACTCAAACTCGAGGATCACTTTCTGGCCTGAGGCGGGCAGGGTGACTGAAACTTCTGTCCAGCCATCGGTATTCTCGCTGAAGAAGAGTCCGTTGTCCTCGGCGCCTTCTTCTAACAACGTCTCAGTGGTGTCCAAGACGTTGATCCGGGCGGCGCCTGCGTCTCCGAGTTCGAGGAAATAGGAGAATGATAGGACGGGGTTTTTGAGGAAGGTCTCCAGATTCACTTCGGGGGAGAGGAGGCTGATGTGGCTGCCGGCGGCGTAGTCGGCATCGAGGTCGGTGCCTGCGACGGCCACGCCGCTCGTGGCTTCTGCGGGGCCATTGCTCGCTTCGCCGATCTCCCACTGCGTGGTGCCGGGACTCGCTTTGGTGATGGCGCGCCAGTTTCCCAGGCCATTCTCGAAGTCTTCGCGCAGCGGCGGTGCCGCTCCAGAGACCGCGACCCGGTAGTACCTTGAGGGTAGAAGTGCTTTGTTAGGATCTACGAAGGAAGTGGATCCGGCTTGGCCAACGATCCCTGAGGAAACGGTGGTCCATTCGAGGAGATCACGGGAGCTTTCCACGCCGTAGGCTTGCGTGTCGGATGAGAACCAGGAGATGGCGGCTTGCCTCGCTTCCGTGAGGGCGATGCCTTCAATCTTCAGTGGTGATACGCCGGTATCGATCACGCGCACATTGTCGATATGCCAGGTGGCCCCGGTGTCTCCCCAGGCCGCTTGATTGACGATGCTAATGCCAGGATCGGCGGGATCGAGTTCCATTTGGTCCATGGTGATACTGTAGGTCCTCACATGTTGGTCATCCGAGAGGCGCGACATGGAGATGTTGCCTTGGGTGGTGCCGCCGTTGGAGGGCCGGATGTTGAAATTCTGCCAGGTCCCGGTCCAATTCTCACCGCGCTCTTCGTAGATGACGTCCAGACGCAATGTGTAACGCTGCCGAGCACCCGCAGGAAGCGCGGCGATGGATTCCATGATGGTGCCATTGAAGGGGATGGTGAAATCGCGTTTCCAGGCGCCTTTCTCGTTGAACTTGATTTCGAGTGAGCCTTCGCCTTCGCTCACGGCGAGGTCCGCCGCGCCGCTCTTCTTGTGAAGGGACAGATCGAACCGCTCGGTGACTGGGATGACTTTGCTGATATCGTCCTCGGTTTCAAAGCCGTTGAGCACGGTCACCTCTGGCACGGCACCGGACGCATAACTATCGCAGGATGTAGCGTGCCTCAACCTTGCTCGCCCAGGCTTCTTTAATGATGGTGCTATTCTCTTCGGAGAAGGTGTAGATCGTATCGGGGTTCCAGGCCGGGGACGCGCCGAGCTCTAACTTCAAAGACTTCTCTCCGTCCGTCACGCGAATGTCTTCCGCATCCACCCAAGTATGTTGTGAAATGGTAATGTCGTCTACCGTGCGGGCATTGCCGCCCACCGCTTCGACAGCGTCAACCGCGTCTTCGAAGGAATCCAACAAGAGCACGCTCTGCGCTTGTGATAGAGAGCAGGACGCCAGGATGCCTGCGGCGATGGCGAGTGGGGAACGAAGAGCGATCATAGGGCGGCACTTTCAGGAGACGCGTTGCCCGTGGCAAGTTAAATTGTCCGCAGTCTGCGCTGGCTTACCCGGCAAAGATGGCGCTCTGATTGACAGGGCCCGCTCCCACCCCGCATAAGAGTTCTGCCATGCGCCCTTTCCATCGCCTCCTAACAGCAGCAGTATTCGCCGCCATGACGACCACGCTGGTGGCCGATGACTGGACGCCCAAGGAAGAGCCTCGATCCATCCCACCGTCGATGTTCGAAACGATGGATCCTTCCTTGGAAGTCACCGTCTGGGCGAGCACACCCTTTCTCCACAACCCGACGAACATGGACATCGATCACCTTGGCAGAATCTGGGTGGCCGAGGGTGTCAACTATCGTGGCAGAAAGGGAACGCGTCCAGCAGGGGATCGGATTGTGGTCTTGCAAGACACCAACGGCGATGGGAAATGCGATCACTCACATACATTCGTCCAAGAGCCCGGGTGAAGCTCCCCCGTTTTGATGGACACAATCGGAAGCTTAATCATGGATAAACAACGCGAACAGAACTCTCAACTTAGCCGCCGTGAACTCCTGAAGAGCACGGCCGCTGCCGGTGTGGTATTGGCTACGGGCATCGAGGGTGTCGCCGCGGCTCCGACCGACGACAATCCCATCCGCAAGGAGAACGCCAAGCCCGGCACGCGCGATTGGCTGCTCACCAAGACCGACATCACTGCCAACGAGCCTGTGGAGTTGTGGCGTTCCCCCAAGATCGAGGGCTACTGCTCTGCGACAAGTGTGAGCGCTGGTGACACGCTCAAGATCATGGTGAGTACGAATCCGGTGTCGGAGTTCAGCCTGGAGATTTACCGCACGGGTTACTATGACGGAACGGGCGGGCGGTTCATGAAGCGCTTTGATTCTGTTCAGGGCAAGACCCAGGCCGATCCCACTATCGGCGATAATCGTCTGCGCGAATGTCAGTGGGAACCTTCCGTAGAAGTTGAGATTCCAAACGATTGGCTAAGTGGCGTCTACCTCGGCAAGCTCACTGCCCAGAAAGAGGGCGTGCAAAGCTATGTCATCTTCATTGTGCGCGATGGTCGCCCCTGCGACCTGCTCTTCCAGTGCAGCGACACGACTTGGGCCTGCTACAACAGCTGGCCTACGAATGAGTGGTCCCTCTACCACAACGACAAGAATGGTTACGCGGGACACAAGAAGAGGAAGAAGTGGAGCACCGATGCGAACGACACCGGGTGGGTGAGTTTTGACCGTCCCTACGCGCAGTTCTGTCAGGATCATCTCGTTAAGAATCCCAAGTCCGTGGGTTCCGGCGAGTTCCTGCTCTGGGAATTCCCCCTGTCTTATTGGATTGAGCAACAGGGCTACGATGTGTCGTATATTTCGAATGTGGATACCCACACCGACGGGAAGGGATTGCAGCGCACCAAAGGGTTCATTTCCGTGGGCCACGACGAGTATTGGACGCGGGAGATGTATGATAACGTTAGCAAGGCTCGCGACGCTGGCGTCAACCTCGCCTTCCTCAGTGGCAACTCCGTTTGGGGCGTGGTGCCTTTGTTACCCTCCGCCGAGGGGCAGGCCCATCGGATCATGCGACGCGAAGATAAGTTCCTTGGCGAGGCACTTAGCAAGATGTTAGACAAGCGACGCGGCACGAGTCCCAAGTATCCAGCGGGGCCGGACGGAGCGCTGCTCATGGGTGGACGCACCGCCGGAATCGGCGGAGGCGATTGGACCTGCACCAAGCCGGATCACTGGCTGTATGAAGGCACGGGGATGAAGCAGGGCGATACCATCCAAGGACTCGTCGGTTGGGAATGGCATGGATCGCCCGTGCGGGAACTGCCCGGCATGGAAGTCCTCGCGGAAGGCCCCATGATGCCAAAGAACAAACAGTACCGTCCCCACGCAGCCACGATCTACGACGGGCCCAAGGGTAATGTCGTCTTCAATGCCGGGACGATCTGGTGGGCGCAAGGGTTGTCATCGCCTCCAGGTCATGTGCTGCCTGCCCACAATCATGCCAAGCCTCAAGGCCCGGACCCGCGAGTACAGCGCATGATGTCCAATGTGTTTGATCGGTTTATCAAGTAAGCGAACTCGTCGGCGATCTCCCCGTGCCTACTCCGCTGAAGTATCCAGGGATCTCATCACCTAGAAACGCACTACTGCGGTGTTACTCGGAGAAGAAGAGGGCCAACGGCGTTACCAGATGCCTTCAACCGCTCGCTCTGCTCGTCTGGTGGTGGCTCTTGGGTCGTCACTGATGCTCGATCCAGACTGCAGGGCTGAACGAATCATCAATGTTCATACGTAAGTCCTGAGAAATTTGTGACCGGCGCTCGGTCTAGCGGTATTTAGCGGAGAATCACCTTTGTTGATTTCTTCATTCCAAGCCTACCCGAAATTTAACACCTACATCCGTTCGACGCCGAAAGTGACCGACCCTTCAGAAGAATTCCTCTACCAGCTCACTGACTGGCAGAACCGCCTGTTCGGCTACCTCTTCACGTTGCTGGGCAACCCGCACGATGCCCGTGATGTGCTACAGGAGACGAACCTGGTCTTGTGGCGAAAGATGGACGAGTTCGAGCCGGGCACGGACTTCGGGGCTTGGGCGAGGAAATGCGCGTATTTCCAGGCCCTGGCATTCTTGCGTGACCGCAAGCGCGACCGACACGTGTTCAGCGATGACGTGCTGGCCTTGTTCGCCGAAGAAACGCCTCCCGCCGTTCACGACGAAAGTGAGCTAAGCTTGGCCTTGCGGGATTGCTTGGGACAATTGCCAGAGCGTCAGCGCCAACTCATCAGCCGACGCTATCGTGACGAGATCCCCGTCCGGCAGTTGGCGGCGGACAATGGAAAGAAAGAGAGCGCGATGAAGATGATGCTGATGCGCATTCGCGAGGCGCTCCACACGTGTATCGAATCCAAACTGCAGGAAATGACGTCATGAGTGAACCCGATTTCGACAAGGAACAGCTTCTAGCACTCATCGCCGAAGTGCTAGATGGACGTCTGGGCGATGTGGACCGCGAATCACTCAACGACGTACTCAGGGAAAGTCCTGAGGCGCGTCGGTTCTATCGCAAACACATGGAGGTGCACGCCCGCCTCCATCTCGAATACGCCTGCGGTCAGGCAACGGAATTCATGCCCAGCCGCTTTGTTAGTCGGCGCCAGTCCTGGTTCTCCAGAAGACGACTGCTCGTGGCGGCCGCGGCGGCCTGTCTCGCATTGATTGTCGGGACTGCGTTGTTACGGAAGCCTGAGCCCCTAGGCGAGACCCGTGAATTTGCCACGGTGGAGAGTTCTCGCGCGGCCCGTTGGGACAGCAGCAACTTGCCAACCACGGTCGGATCTCGTCTTACGAAAGGCACCCTGCGGCTTGCCGAGGGACTCGTGACGCTGCGCTTCGACTCGGGAGCGCAGGTGACCCTTGAGGCACCGGCCGAATTGATCCTGGTGGACCCGATGCACTGCACCCTGGCCAACGGAATCGTGGTGGCGGACATCCCGGATTCGGCGGTTGGCTTCCGGATTGCCACGCCTTCGGCAAACGTGGTCGACTACGGGACACGCTTCTCGGTGATCGTCGATGCCGCAACGGGCGAAACGCACACGCAGGTCTACGAGGGGCTCGTGGAAGTGGAGCACCCGCAATCCGGGGAAGTCGTCTCCCTGAAATCCGGACAGCTGAATTCCGCCGATGAGAAGGAGCTGAGAGAGGCTCTGGACGGGGCGAATGAGCCAATGGGGTCCATGCCTCTCGGGCCGCCCATGCGCGAGCCAGACTGGACGCTTCTGGAAACAACCCAAGATGCCTACATTGGAATCTCCCGTCTCGAGGGCAAAGTAGTTCACCGGTCGGAGACGCTCTTACTGGTCAAGAACGGCATCCCACACCGAAAAACCTACCTTGGCTTTCATCTCGCGGGAATCGACCCAGCGCGCATTGTGGAGGCCGAGTTGATTCTCCGTCTCGCGCCGACCGGATGGGGGTTGGCGTCGCACGTGCCGGATGCCACATTCAGCGTCTACGGGCTGCTCCGGAACGACTTGTTGTGGAGTGAGGAGTCCATCACCGAAGAGACCGCTCCGGCGAACGTGGCGAACCAAGCCGGGCTGGTGAATACGG
Organism: Caprella mutica; assembly: GCA_947561585.1. Taxonomy (NCBI): domain Eukaryota; kingdom Metazoa; phylum Arthropoda; class Malacostraca; order Amphipoda; family Caprellidae; genus Caprella; species Caprella mutica. Next base: position 29,289 of record CANNZV010004130.1, read on the forward strand.
AGGTGCAGAAGCTGGGATCATTTCTCATCGAGCAAGGCGTCCAACGCAGCCAGATCAAACTCCAGGGTGAGTCCCTGGTGGCATTCGTGCGCGCCCATGCCGGATCAAATGTCACCCTGATCCTGGCCCGCGACACCGCTGAAATTGAGGACAACGGCCTTGTCCACGGCTTTGCCAGCCGGCGGCACCCGACCTTGCCAGCCCCGACCTTAGCGATCCGACTGACCGAGGTGCTCGATTAGAAACGTCGAGTGAATGAGAAATGCGGTGGACAATGTCACGCAACTTGAGCTTGGCCTCGCCATCCTCTGTTTGATACTCCGCACGGGTTCTTCTCCTCCACGATCTCGGTGGCCCGTTCGATAGCTGACTAGCAAACGATTTGGACGCAAGCACCAGGCTTGCGCATCAAGGAGTAATCGAGGGTCTTAATGGTTATTCTACTGAGGATCAAAATTGAATTATTTCCATATAATCTATGTAACCAAACATGAAACGGTAGGCTATCCCGAACCGTTGAGTGGACATTCTTGTGGATATCAGTCAATTATAACTGAATTTCCTTAAAAGTTATGGGTTTACAGGAATTTCCAAGCATTTGTTGTGTATGCCCGCGCTCGCTGCACCAACGTTTCATTTCATCCCGATGAAGAGGAAGATGATCCACGGGATTGGTGCGCGGGGTTAGAAGGCTTCGCTTTCAGAATTCGCCTATCCCGTATCTCATCGCCTCGGACGACTATCCGACGTCCTAAGGAAATGTAATCCCCATGCCTTCTAACTCAACTCACCCCAGCCAGGAAAATAATCGAGAGTTCGTAGCGACGAAGATCGCGGAGCTACGTCGGCGATTGCTAGACCTCAGTGCCCGCAACCCGTTGCTCAACTACCGCCACCCTGTTGGATCCTCTGTTCGAATCGTCGACGAACTGCCAGACCAAGTAGCAACAGCGCTTGGCAATCAGGAAAGCTTTACCTTTGAGCCGGTCCCACGGCCAACCGAGGAAGAACTACTCGAACACGGCTACATCGAACTCGATCCAGACACTGGCGACGAACTCTCCCGCAAACAACCCAAGAGTGAAGTCTGGGCAGGCATCAAAGGCATCCAAACCAGTTTTGAATTGCCTACTGGTTCATCTGGTGGGCAACACGAAGATACGAAACTCCAGACTTTGCTCTACCCGGACAGTCTAGAGGGACGACTGCGTTCGGTGCGAAGCCGCGCTGACACTGCAGAGAGTGAAATGGGCTGCAACATTCTCTTCCTAGCAGTTGGTTTCTTAGAGTGGTATGAGAGCGACGATTCAGAACGGAAAAGGCTGGCCCCACTCTACACGGTTCCAGTCGATCTCTTACGCGATCGTATCGACCAGGATGAAGGAGCATTCAGGTACCGCGTCACGCCGCGAGACGAAGACGTTCTAGACAATATCACTTTGAGAGAAAAGTTGGATGAAGACTTTGGACTAGCACTTCCAACAACGGAAGACGCAGACGGACCTGAGACTTATTTCGAACAAGTGCGAACTAAGGTCTTGGCTCACCAACCACGCTGGAAGATCCACCGCTTCATTACGTTAGCGACATTCGACTTCCAGAAGCAGGCCATGTATGAAGACCTCAATCCTGCCCGATGGGGTGAGGAAAACTCAATTCTCGATCACGAGCTTGTGCGTATGTTCTTCACAGCTGTAGAACGCGATGAAGAACGCGAGGCCGAGGTCAATCAGGAATACATGATCGATGAGCTTCCAAACGTTCTCGACAACTATCCCGTTGTGTTCGATGCCGATAGCTCACAGCACTCCGCCATTGTCGATGCACTTGACGGCAAGAATCTCGTTATCGAGGGACCACCTGGAACAGGCAAGTCTCAGACCATTGCCAATCTTATTGCCGCTTGTATTGCCGCAAACAAGTCTGTGCTGTTTGTCGCAGAGAAGATGGCTGCATTGGACGTCGTGAAATCACGCCTCACTAAGGCTGGGCTCGGCGACTTCTGTTTAGAGTTGCATGGACACAAGGCACAGAAGTCCGCTGTCCTGGGATCGCTTGGGGAACGAATGAGCGGCCGGTACCGCCGCCCAGGTGCAATAGGCACTGAAAAGCAGGTCCTGCTTGAGCAACAGGACCGACTCAACGCCCACGCACACTTAGTCAACACACCGTGGAAACAAACCGGATGTAGCCCACACGAGATCTTCGCGCGAGCCGTCCGCTACAGAGGCAAAGTCGCCAATGCTGAGTCTCTACCAACTATCCCAACGGTTACAGGAGAGACCTTCACGAACCATGAGGCGCGGCGGCTCGGCGAGAACCTACGACATGTCGCTACGCTTCATTCAAAAGTCGCGGCCCAGACTCCAGCCAGGGTATTGACGTCACACTATTGGTGTGGCGTTCTCGATAGCAGCCTCCTTCAATCTGGACATCAAGCTCTCGCTGAAGCTCTGTCAGCATGGAACAACACACTCAATGAGCTCGCTCGTGCCTATGCCACTGCGGCAAGTTCTGCAGGACTTACTGACAAGAATGACTGGAGCGCGGACTACCTGAGGGGCCTAGCTGGTGCCGCCACCAATCTGCCTTCGCTATCTGGCACCGAGCGCCTTGAGTCGCTTGGGCTGATTTACACTAATATTGACATGTGTAGCGAAGCTGCGATGCAGCATGAGAAGATACACGTGCAATGGGATAAGCTGCGTGAGAAGTTTGAAGATGCTGCGCTCCAAGATTCAAGCTCACCAGCCAGTATTGAGACTAACGTAAAACAACTGAGGGAACTTGGAATTGTCGAGACTGAGACTGTCGAAGGTCTTTCCTCATCAGCACGCAAACTCTCGACGTTGGAGGCGGAATGTGAGACCGTCGCCGCCGCCTTCAAAGAACTACGCCCAAGGATCCCCGATTCGCTCCACGATTGCGTCGCCGTGTCCCAGGAGGGATTTACTGAATTCGTTGAGCTTGCTCACCTGATCACTGCACTACCAAGAGAACTCTGGCGTCACCGAGCGGCCCTCTTCGACAACCCAGACCTCGATTCGCTGCTCGACGATCTAGGTGCTCGTCTCGGCGATCTCGTGGCGCTTCGCAAGAAACTTGAGGGTGTCTTCACACTGCTTGATTTGCCCCCCTCTGACATTATTCAAGCCGACATCAACAGAATCCGATCAGGGGGACTACTCCGATGGTTTTCTGGTAGTTGGCGCGCTGCACGCGACCGAATACACGCGCTTACAACCGGGGACGAATCAGCGCGCAAAGCTGCTATAAATCTTGCTCCGATCTTGCAACAGTACGCACACCGACTCGAAGAAGCTGAAGCACTCAGCAGAGACAACCCTGCGCTTGGCTCACAGTATCAAGGAGTCGACACTGCAATCAGCCGGATCACACAGCTTCGCAATTGGTATAGAGCAGTGCGAGAACAATACGGCACCAAGTTCAGCAATCGCGCTGTCATCGCTGAGACACTCTTCGAAATGGATCCCGATGTCGCCCACGGACTGGCAGCCTACGACGGGGGGCAGCTCGCGGAGAGTGCCTATGCTCTTTCGCTGAAGATTAAGGAGATCTACAAGCAAGTCCAAAGCCCGGACCTGGGCGATGAAACTAGCTGTCTTCTAGGGCAACAGGGAGCCATTTCGTCTGCGCGAGAACAACTCGACACTATCCTTCAGAACATTCTCCCCTTCGTAAGAGACCATTCTCTCACCATTTCTGATTTTCTTGCGCGGTCCAACATCCTATCAAAGCAATTCGAGAACCTCAACGCGTGGTCGCACTCGGCCGCCACACCCGTCCTTTCAGATTCGGGTTATGATCTTCGCGTTGGCTACGGAGAACGCCGCATAACAGAAGAAAACTCCTTGCAGGCCACACTTAGTGTCGCTGCTGCACTAGCAGCTCACCCAGCTCTCCTGGAAGTGGTAACACGCGAACCGAACGCGAACCGTTATCATGCCCTCCAGGAGCTACCAGACCAGCTGTTTGATGCCGTCAACAGGGAAGCGGACGACCGCGCAACATTTGCCGCAAAAGGAGATGTCGATCTTGCTGCATGGATGGAGTTTAGCGGCGACGCCGTACCCGCTCTAATCAAACGCAATACAGCAGCCCTCGAACATGAGGCTTGGATCACAGATTGGCTGAGCTACCTCCGGATCAAGAAGTCTCTCATACCTGAGGGACTTGCTGATTTCATCACACATATGGAAGAGCATGCACTCAACGAAGAGCAAGTGGTCGATGTTACGAATGCCATTGTTTTCCAACAACTGGCAGACGAGATTATCAGCGAGAACAATCAACTTGCTGACTTCTACGGGCCGGACCAGGATACGCTTCGTGACAGGTTTAGAGAAGCTGACATGCGTGTCCGCGACATGAAGCGACGTGACATCGCAGCGAGCGTGTCGCAACGGCACGTGCCGGCGGGTCACACTGGCGGCAGAGTGAGCGAGTACACTGACAAAGCCCTGGTCGACCACGAGATCGGAAAGCAGCGTCGACACATTGCACTTCGTTCTCTCTTGGATCGGGCAGGCGAAGCCGTGACCGCTCTCAAGCCTTGTTTCATGATGAGCCCGATGTCTGTAGCAACGCACCTTGATCCAGGTCGGCACCATTTCGATATTCTAATTATGGATGAGGCCTCGCAAATTAAACCAGAAGATGCCCTCGGATCCATCGCGCGAGCCAAAAGCATGGTCATCGTTGGTGACCCGAAACAACTACCACCAACAAACTTCTTTGACCGCAGCGTGAGTGATGACAACGACTTGGATGACGAAGTCGCGCTTGAGGTGTCAGAGAGCATTCTTGAAGCCGTGACCGGAATGTTTCCAACCCGACGCCTTCGATGGCACTACCGCTCTCGTCACGAATCGCTGATCGCGTTTTCCGCAAAGAGCTTTTATGACAATGACTTGATCTTGTTTCCCTCGCCGTTTGAAACGAACAGAGAGTTTGGTGTGAAATTCCACATGGTGGATGATGGGTTCTTTCAAAAGCCGCCGGAGACCTCATCCAAAGTCAACGCACCCGAAGCACGCAAAGTCGTCGACTTCCTGATTGAGCAACTTAGCAGCAATCCAAAGGAGTCAATAGGTGTAGTTGCAATGAACGCGGCCCAAAGCAATCTGATTGAAGAGGAGATTGAGAGGCGGATGAAGGACAATCCAGAGATCCAAAAGCTGGTAGAAGAGGCTCTCGAGCACCCCGACCCACCGTTCATCAAGAACCTCGAGAGCGTACAGGGCGACGAACGCGACGTCATCGTAATCTCTATGACCTACGGTCCACTCTCACCTGGGAGCAAGGTGCCTCAGCGATTCGGGCCAATCAACCATGGCGGCGGCTGGCGCCGTCTCAACGTGCTATTCACGCGTGCCAAGAAGCGAATGCACGTGTTCTCATCCATGCGATCACACAACATCCTTGTGGATGACCGCCCTAACAAAGGCAGGCAGGCACTCCGTGACTTCCTGGCTTACTGTGAACAAACACCGGAGGCAGCCGCTCACGAGACTGGACGTAGCCCCGACAATGACTTCGAAGCCTCGGTAATGGAAGCGCTCGAAGCGAATGGCCACCAATGCTCGCCGCAGCTTGGAGTCGCGGGCTACTTTCTCGATCTAGCGGTGCGCCACCCACATGACTCTGGCCGGTATCTACTCGGCGTGGAGTGTGACGGAGCAGCCTATCACTCGGCAAAGTCTGCACGGGATCGTGACCGTCTTCGCCAAGATGTTCTGGAGGGTCTTGGTTGGAAAATCATTCGCGTATGGAGCACCGACTGGTTCCGGAACCCTGAACTGCAAATCCAGCGCATCGAAAACGCCATCCAAGACGCACTGCAAGAACTCACCGGTTCTGATACAGCCCCCTGACACAGCTATCGATTACATTTTCGTAACTAATGGACCGACAAGAACGGGGTGGTCAGCCTCGGCAGCGGCATATTGAAGGCAGGCCGCAATGTCTTCGGCTTCGAGGTAGGGATAGTCTTCGAGAATCTCAGTTTGAGGCACACCGGCGGCGAGTAGATCGAGTATATCCTTCACTCGGACGCGCATTCCTCGGATGCAAGGACGGCCCCCGCATTGATCAGGATTGAAGGTGATTCGATCAGTCATGGTGAGAGGGTAGTTCATGAGAGCGAGTTGGTAAAGAGCACGGGTTTGCGGACTTTGGCCGAGTAGGTGGCGTCTCGGCCGCCGCTACATGACCGGATCTCCGTTCCTAGGTTGAGAAGAAATGCGGCGAAAGATGTGACCAACCGGCCTGCATTTGGTGTTGAGCGGTAGCCGTTGCCTTCGAATCGCGCGTTCTGGCGTGAAACACAAACTAGCAAGCGTCGATTATCACTAACCCCAAACACTCTTCCTTATCGAACTCATGAAACGTTCTGCTAGAATGCCCGCCACACGCCTATCGGGCCTCGCCACCGTGGCCGCCATTTCGTTCACCGCCATTCCCTGGTACGCTGGAGCTCAGGATCTGACAACGTTCCAGGAAGGCGTCTCGCCAGCGGTTGGCTATGCCCAAGACGCCACCTACATCCGTTCGAGCAGTGAAGATGGCAACTTCGACGACGACACAGACCTGGAATTGATCGTTGGCACGACGACAGGAGACGTACTAAGGAGCTTGCTGGAATTCGACATCAGCGAGATCCCTGCGTCCAGCCAGGTCGACTCCGTGTCGCTGGAGCTAAAGACCCACACGAACACGGGACTCGACCTAGGCGGAGTGGAAGGCAATCCCACCTTCAATGTCTACGCCTACGGGTTCGACATCGACGAATTGAGCTCAACATGGAATGACCCGGATGGCGATGGCAGTGAGACGACGGGCGATACCATGGCCAGTGGGACGTTGGGTGACTTGCTCACCTCCGTCAGCTTCGATGTGACCGCCACGGAACAGTTGATCACGTTTGCTAACACACCTGAGTTTCAAGCTGCGGTGTCGGCGGCGCTGGCAGACGACGGCATTCTTCGTCTGATCACGGCCAAGGACGACGAGTCCACGGTCGGTACCCATGAATTCGCCCGCTTTGCTGCCGATTCCTCTACCACTGAGGGAGATCGCCCCGCGCTGATGGTGACCTACAGCGCAAGTACGGATCCCTCTGGGATTTGGCCACCGCGCAACGATCTTGGCCAAAGGCCATCCGTACCTGCGACCACAGAAGGTGTGGTCACCATTCGCAACAATGGCGAGACCAAACTACTCACACTTTCTAACTGGGCCGTCTCCGGCCCTGACGCTGATCATGTGACGGTCAGCGATGGGCCTAGCGAGATCGCTCCAGGGGGCACTGCCGATCTCACCTACATCTTCAATAGCAAGAACGAGACAGGCGTTTTCTCAGCCACCATCACGTTTGACAGCAACGACACAAACCGACCCAACGCTGCCATTGCGATCAGCGCTAGTGTGATCAACTCCGCGGGTCCTGATGGCCACTACACCTTTGACGATGGCACCGTAGAGGCCCCCTCTGTGAACGATATCACCGGTCACGGTCGCCACGGCAGCGTTGACAGCGCCGATGGTTCCGTGAGCTTTGGCCAAGCGTCCTTAATAGGTGGTGCAGGCCAATCAGCCTCAGTCGATGGCGGCGGCGCCATCGAGATTCCCGCCAATTCCTTTGACGACCTCACCGACTACACCGTGTCAGCTTGGGTACAATTGTCAGCGTTTCCAGCTCAATTCGGATCCATCTTTGCCAAGAGCGATTCGCCAGACAATCCAGATGGGGCCTTGCTAGTCACTCCCGAGGGTTCTCTCGGCTGGCTGGTGCCAGATACCAGTAATGATCCTTTGTTCAGCACGGACCCGCTTCTCAAAGTGGGCGAAGCCGCCATGGTCACGGTGGTGTCGACAGGCAACGGCGACAATGTGAGTGTCTATGTCAACGGCGACCTGGCAGGTTCTGGCCAAGGCCTGGGTGAAGTCGTGGCCGAACCTGGTGTGTTCTACATTGGCTCCTTTGGACCGCTCTTCACGTCCGGTTTAGTTGACGATCTGCAAATTTCCGCCAAAGCCTTGAGTGCTGAGGAGATCAAACAACTCGCCGACAATCCGGGCACGGTGCTGGTGGCAGAACAAGCTGACAGTGACGGCGATGGTCTCACAGATACCGAAGAAATCGAGGCCGGGACAGATCCTGTCAAGGCAGACACGGATGGTGATGGCCTAGGCGATTTCGCTGAAGTGCGAGAGCACTTGACCCACCCCTTGGAAAGCGACTCCGATGGTGACGGGAGTGGGGACGGGACAGAAGTAGCCGCAGGATCTGATCCTAACGATGCGAGCAGCCTCTCCCTGAGCCTCAACTTGGTCGCCTACTATCCCTTCGATGGCAACCTGCAGGACATCGCAGGTAGCAGCCACGGGGTGGGCAAGACCTGGACACCTGGCGGCAAGGCAGATCAACCCGAGCTTCTCGCAGACAATCCCGCCACGGAGTTGTCCTTCACAGAAGGCGCCTTTGGACAGGGCGTGGATCTCGACGGAAGCGCCGCGCAGTACATTGAGACTCCGATAGAGAACGAGGACATCTTCGACTTCGGAGCCCCTGACAATCCCACAGGATTCACGGTTTCCGCTTGGTACCGTGTCGATAGTTTTACCAAAGACTGGCAAGCCTTGGTGGCCAAAGGTGAGGAGAACCAATGGCGGGTGCATCGCCAGGGCGGTGATACCGAGCTCTTGGTGGGCAATGGCGGAGACGGAGATATCGGTCAGGCAGGTCCGGGTGTGAATGATGGCGAATGGCATCATGTGGTGCTCATCAGCGAACCGAACGTCTCCCATCGCCTCTTCATCGACGGGAAACTCGTTCAGAAAGGCAATGCGCCCAACCTTGAGGACAACCCGATGCCCATGATGATCGGTCAGAACCCAGACACTGACGACCGAACCTGGGATGGCCTCATCGACGACGTCGCCTTGTGGAACCGGCCACTGGCCAATGATGAGATCGGCATCCTCTTCAACAATGGGGCTTCGTTAGGCCAGATCCTCACTCTCGATGTCGGTGATCCGGTCATTGTCCCTGAGATAACTGGCGTTTCCATCAGCGCCGAGGGTGTGGCCTTGGAACTGCCGGCTGGCACCACCTATGACATTGAGTACTCGGCTGACTTGGTGACGTGGGAAGTGATTGCAAGCGACGTCATTGGCAGCTACGCAGACGACGATGCCGGACGCGCTGGCGGGGAAACAGGTTACTATCGCGGTGTCGTGAAGTAATCTGCTAGAATCGACCATCGCGTCCCATTTATCATACTGATTCTACTTTATTAGAATTGGGATATGGTAATGTTCGGAGTCCCGCCTTTAGGCGGCTTATGCGATGTGAAAACAGCGCTAAACATCCATCGCATCCCATTTATCATACTAACATTCATGATCCGACTCATCCCCTTATCAGGCATCGTTATCGCCTTGCTGGCGTTTTCTAACATTCAAACAGAAGCTGTCGAGGATCTTCCTGACGCCGTCACTACGAATCCCGAGCCCTATGATGTGGTGGTCGTCGGTGGGACACCGGCGGGAGTCGCGGCAGCGATCGCGGCCGGACGTGCAGGAAAGACGGTGATCCTGATCGAGCAGTCTCCCGTGCTTGGGGGCATGAATGCGTCAGGCGTGATTCGTTTGGATGATCTCTACGTGGAATCGAACAGTGGCGTGATGGAGGAATTTCGGCAACGCGTGAAAACTTATCATCGCACCGAGCTGGCCGAGGATCCTCTGGTGAAAGCTCACCTGACGCGTGATCCTCGTTTCCCTTGGAATGTGGCCGACGGAAGAGCCTGGGAACCGCACACCGCCGCTCGCATTTATGCCGAAATGGTCGCTGAGTTAGACACCATCACCACGCGCTTCAATGAAGTGCCAGTGGATGTGGAAATGAAAGAGAACCAGGTCACCGGTGTGATCACGCAAGATCGTGACAATCAAGGAAACCTGGGAAAGAAGCAGGGTTACACTGGCAAAGTGATCATTGACGCCACCTACGAGGCCGATCTCGCGGAGTTCGCCAAGATCCCCTATCGCATCGGCCGCGAAGCGCGATCCGCCGAAGAACCGCACGCCGGGAAGATCTACACCAATTTCTTTCGCGGTGTGCCAGGCGCCTTGAAAGCCACCATTCTCCCACACAGCACAGGGGAAGCGGATGATCGCTCACAAGCGTTCACCTACCGTCTCACCGGAAAAGACTATGGTAGGCCGGATCACGCTTTCCGTGTGAAGGAAGCGCCGCCGAACTACGACCCCGCCAAGTATCAATGGAACCGGAACACCAAGCCCATCATTCCTAACGGAAAGTTTGACTTGTTAGGGATCAACTGGGGCGGGGATCTCACGGGCTATGGGACGCGGTGGGTACTAGCGGACTGGGAGGAACGCGCGGAAATCGAGAAGATCTTTCGCAACTACGACCTCGGCTGGCTCTACTACATCCAAACCGAAGGTGGCTCACCTAACATTGGCCTACCGGAAGATGAGTTCACGGACAACCACAACCTCCCCTACCGGCTATACGTTAGACAAGGGCGTCGGATCGAGGGACGCTACACACTGACGGAGAGCGATCTTCACAAAGACCTTCGCGGCAACGGGCTACGAGGGCCGCTCAATCCCGATTCGGTGGCCATCGGTATCTATGGAATCGATGCGCACAATGTCCAAGCACCCACCTCTAGAAAGGAGCCGCGATCGGGAGAAGGCGCGGCTGAAGGCACACTGCACCTATTCGATGTCACCGGCCCCTATCAAATCCCGTATGGCGTCATGGTTCCGAAACAGCATCGAGGCATCATCTTCCCCGTGGGCATTTCCAGCACCCACGTTGCCATGTGCAGCGTCCGTATGGAACCTGTCTGGTCTGCACTTGGACAAGCCGCCGGTGTCGCAGCCGCCCTAGCGGTGGAACAAGAGGTGCCTCTTGGCGATGTGCCAGTCACGCAAATCCAGGATGAGTTGGTGAGACAAGGCGTCGTTCTGTTCTTCTACACCGATCTACCAAAGACCACACCCGCTTTCGAAGCCGTGCAGAAACTGAGTCTCCTCGGGGCCTTCGAGAACACAGATCCAGATCGTTTCCAAACCGCTGGCCCAGCCGCCAGACTCTCGGATCTCAATAAGAAGGTCTATCGCTTCCGCCCGAATGACCCCGTCACGCTTGGCCAATTTGCCAGAATGGCAGTGCGTGGTTTGCAGATTCCACTCAGCATCACCGCTGCTCATTTCAACGATGTGCCGCGCAACCACCCAGCCTTCAAATACATCGAGACCCTCTACGACTATTCCACGCAGTCTCAAGAGCCCTTCTTCGACTACGACGTGCTGAGAGAACCTGAGAAAAGCGCCAGGGTGCTAGCCCGCCCCGACCAGGAACTCAGCAGCGAATACGCTACCAAGATTCTAACTGGTTTGCTACGGAAGGAAATGCCTTCATCGCCCGATCCAAACGCCAACCTGACCCGTGGCGAAGCGGCACAGCTCATCTATCAACAAATCAAGAGCAGTACGGAATAGGCGCGACGCCACCTAGCATTTTCAATGGTCTGTCATTCATCGCATACTTCATTGGCCCCACCGTGGCGCGTTGGTTTCGGAAGGTGTTCTTTCAGATACGCGAGCACCTTGGTGTGCTACCCCGGAGGTTGTGGACGCTTGGGTTTTGAGAACGATGAGAATGAATACACTCATTTGAGTCAAACCCAAGGTAGAGAAATTGAGTCGCTTCAGCGAGCGCCTCGGCTTCGTCTTCCTGATAGGGCCTGTGCTGATATCGTTGGTATTTCCCGTCGAGTTTTCTCCAGGTATTCCAAGGTTCGGTAGAGCTGAAAAGTTCAGTTCCTGTGAGAATGATCAAGGGGTTCGATGGCTTCCCGGCCAGTCTCGCTTTGCAAGCGCGCTGACTCACTGGAGTGAGCATGGTGATCTCCTTTGAAGTGAGTTCGCGACGAAGGGTAGAGAAGACCATGGCGGTGCCGGGGAACTGTCGAGTAAACCATTCCATACGCTGAATGTCCTTCTTCTCAAATTCGTTGTAGCTTTTGCATTCGACGAAAAAGACGCTCTGCTTCGGTCCGCCGCTACACCCCCTGCTTGTGTGTAGAGCAAGGTCAATCTCCATTTCCTTATCTCCACTTTTGGCGTTGAAGCTCAACATTGGTGTGACCCGGTAGACGTGGCCTTGGGAAAACATTTTCAGGGTTAATAGAACTGCCAACCCACCCTGAGTGCCATGGCGAGAGGTGAAGGCACCGTGGCCACGGTATGCCCATTTTATTTTATCGGGAGATTCACAGGGTAGAGTGAATGATTCGAGGCACTGCCGACAATCCAGTTTGTAGTTCGCCTCCTTGATCGAATACCAAGAACGCTGTCGACATTGAGGGCAGATCAGCTCGATTCCAAGTTTGACGATGTTTGATTTCACAAGCCATGAGGTGAGGTAATTTGGATCGAGACAATCGACCTGATTGGCGCACCTATGAATGAGGCCGGTAAACTCATTTTTCTCAAACCACTTGGTTGCGGAAATCTTATAGAGGAGCTGCAGGACCTCTTCGTCTGCCAACATCTTGATGCGCCACAGTCCTCCGAACTGCTTAAGAACATGTCTTGCGATATGGCCGTTGTCGGACAGGCTCGTATTCCACCCTTGTTCTTTGAACCATGCTTGGAAGATTGACTCGGCAAGGGGAGGCTCCAGGCGTAGCTCGCTTCCGTTGTATGCAGGATAGTGAACGGGGCCATTTGCAGAGCAACGGATTTCACTAATTGAATCCCGATGCAAGGCACGGGCAATTAGCTCTCCTCCTTCTGGGATTGATTCAGCGAATGTGCCTGTCTCACCGTAAATGCGAATCTCAAGCCCATTGGCACACCTTGGAGTGCCTTGTCCGCCAAAATTTTCCGCGAAGTCAGGAAGCAGCGGAGGGATTTCGAAGCATTCGGCTTCTGGAGAGAATTTGACCTCGTCCTTCTCAACGTAGATCTCTGCTCTTCTCCCGCCGTTGCGCTCGCGATCCCACTTGTTCCAGAATGCAGGGATCCACGGTTGGCAGGTGAGCTGCCCCAAGAACCCCTGTTTCTTAGGCTTTTTTAGATTTAGGGAATCGGCGAATTTTTGATGGTCTTCCTGGCTGATCGATGGTGCCTTTAAAAGAGTCGTGTGGTTGAACATTGAGGGGTTTCCTCGATAGGGCCAATGATTGTCTTCGATGTATTTTTCAACTCGGGATTTTGTGCCTGCGGATGCCTTTGTCAGAACGGGAAGGATGTTCCAGCCTAAAGCTCTTAAGTTCCAATAGAAGACAATGTCCTCAACGCTGCTACCATCCATGAGGTAGACGCAGTCTTTTCGGTCTCCGGTATGTTCCTGTTCAATGAAGCGCGCACCTAGTTTTAGAATGAAGTGATTGTCTCTTCGCAGGGTGTCGAGGTAAGTAGCCTCGTCCGGTGGGACTTGCTGATAAGCCGGGAAGGCTCGCAAGTGTGAGTCAAGGGCTTCGCGAAGTTTCCTGGGGACGCCTCCGAACATACTCGTCCAAAGTAGGCTTTCTTTGACGTCCGGAATTTCGAAGACTACTTTCTCTCTCCTAACGAAACGAAATTCTTCGTCTAAAAGCTGGCGAAGGATTTCAAAGAGTCCGATTCCGTAGCCCGGAGTGGCATCAGATAAGGCTTGGCCGAGGATCTTATCTTCATTGATTTCTGTGTATCGGCCAAGATTGACTTTGGCATTTTTTGTTTTGCCCAGCCTGACGACAAAGTCCGGGTCATATGCTTTGAGATAGCCCTCAAAAACATCTTGAGCCTTTGACGCTCCTTCGTGGAAAGGGTTCTTTCGATTCAGGCGTTGGTGATAAGGGATGATCGGATTGTAAGTTCCGCCCCACAAAAAGGTGCTGATCTGCATCGCTCGTAGCGCTGATGCACGATCCCAGGGAGCGATCACAAATGCGATCCGAATCGGACGCAGAGTTGAAGTCAGAGATCCAGTAATCATGATTGCTTGTGGAGAAGTTTCCACGAGAGGTCCACATTTTGGCTAAGTTCCTTCGCTAATACTCACACTGAGCTTATCCTTGTCTCATACTGGATGAACAAGTTGCAGATTGGGAAACCACTTCCGCAGATAGCCTCGATCGCTTGCGGCTAACTGATCGGCTTGGGTTTCTGCGTGGGCGGCGATGATGAAGTCGGGAACGAGATGTTGTCTAGGGCCACCTGCTTGCCGGTAGCGCTTGAAGGTGAGGCCGGCGAGATGAGCGGCTTGCGGAGAGATGGCATCGTAGGAGATTGATAGCCGAGCTAACAGTTCGATCAACTCCTGTTCGTTGGTTGTAGAAGGCGCCAGTTCAGCGAAGGCGATCGGGCAGATGATCAACGGTCCTTCGGAGGCCGCTTCCATGAGCGCCTCTAGCCAAGCTTCATGACCAGGCTCCTTTTTGATGATGGCCCATAGGATTGAGGAATCGATGGCTGTGGTCATTTCTCGACCTTCTCTTCCACCGGTCCACCTCTGAGATCATCAACGATGCGCGCGGCCGATTGATCTTCCCAAGGATGATCTTTGAGATTCTCCAAGGCCGTGTCCTGCCAGTCCTTAAGAGCGTTCGCCCACTCGTCTCGATTGACCACCCGGCGAGCCGTGAGCACCGGGGCAGACTCATCGAAGTCGAGCTGATCCCCGACTTCGAGATGGAACTTCTGCCGGAGCTTCAACGGAATCGTGATCTGGCCCTTGGCTGTGATCGTTACTGTCATGCATCACTAGTAAGGCTGCTAAGTAAGGAATTCAATATGGAATTGCAGCAGCGCTAACTGGTTTGCTACGGAAGGAAGCGCCTTCATCGCCCGATCCAAACGCCAACCTGGCTCGTGGCGAAGCTTCACAGTTCATCAGCAGTCCAAGACTGCGCAAGCACGCATGGAATCCCGCCTTCAAGCGGTCTAAAAACGCTCTATTCTTCCCCGGCGAGACGGGCGACTCTTTAGAATGCTCCTGATTCGCCGGCGTTGTGGTCGACGATTGCGGTGGTCGTCTGCGAAGGGGCAGCGGCGGCGGGGATCTCCCATTGGACATCAATTTTACATCGGTGTAGGATGCAATCATGACTAGGACGCAGATTCAGTTCCCAGAGCCGCTCTATCGACGCCTCAAAGAGATTGCGGAAGCCAATGATTGGTCACTGGCAGACGTGGTCCGTCGAGCCTCCGAGAATTACGTCCGTCGGTTCTCTGAAACGCCCGACCGCGATGAAGTATGGACGTTCCCAACCATCGATGGTGGGGGTGATTTCTTAATCGATCCAGCGGAAGTCAGTGCCGAGGAAGAAGCCATCCTTGACCGTTCCGTCTAGCGATCATGTTATCAGCCCGACACCAATCTCTTTCTCTACGCGGCCAACCCTGACAGTGATCGTCACGGTCAAGCTTCTGCTTTCTTTGCATCCTGTCACCAGGTGGAGGGAGGATTCGCCATCTGCGAGCTCGTGCTCATTGAGCTTTACATGCTGTTACGAAATCCCGCCATCCTCAAGAAGCCCCTGACACCTCCACAAGCGGCCAGTTTCTGCGACCAATTGCGACAGAACCCTAACTGGCAGCATCTCGACTATCATCACGACGTCTCTCGCAAACTTTGGAAATGGGCACGCACCACGACTTCAGGGTTTCGGCGGATCATTGATGCCCGCCTAGCCCTCACGCTTGAGCATCATGGCGTCACGCAATTTGCCACTGCCAACACCAAGGACTTTCTGGAATTTGACTTCGAGAGGGTTTGGAATCCGTTAGAACCGATCGATTGAGCTTAGGTTTCGCTGACTTATATGAACGCCATGTTCTATCATTGTCACGATGCTATCCAGTTCCTCCTCGAGGCGTTCGCCTTCAAGCGGTTTAAAAACGCTCTATTCTTCCCCGGCGAGACGGGCGACTCTGTAGAATGCTCCTGATTCGCCGGCGTTGTGGTCGACGATGGCGGTGGTCGTCTGCGATGGGGCAGCAGCGGCGGGGATCTGCATCTCGACAGCCACCCAGGAGTCGAGATCAAGGCTCTTCTGGAATAGTGCCTCTGCTGAAGGACGCGAACTCCGAGTGGGAGCGCCCGGCACTCATGACCTACGGCCGTGGCAATCACGCCGTGCGCAGCGAACGCTGGCGCTACATCCGCTACGCCGACGGCACGGAGGAACTCTACGATCACGCGAAAGACCCTAACGAATGGACGAACATCGCCGCTGATCCGGAATGCGCAAACGTCATCGCCTCGCACAAGAAGTGGCTCCCAACAGCAGAGGCCGACATCGTTCCCAATCTGAAGAAGAAGCGCTAGAGCAAAGTTGCGAGAACTTTCGAAAGAACATGTTCTGGTAAAATCATCTTACCAAGGGTCGAAGATTGAAAGCCTGCCTCGTCTTCGTCATTAGTAAGGAAATGAAACCAACAGGCTGCCAATGAAACTGAACGGAAATATTATCATGAAGTTGGCGACGATGTCTGTAGCGGTCCTGGGCCTGTCGTCTGGTTGGGCGGAAGAGGCCGACCCATCAAGTCTCGAGCGTAGTCGGTATCTCCTGCTCGACGCCCGCATCATCGAGAAAGCTGATAACGCCAAACTGACTATCGGCAAGGTTCAAAAGAGTGCTTCGAATCCGCTCTTCGAGGAGGACAAACCGTGGGAAGTGCGTTTCGACAATCTCTACGCGAATGTGATCTTCGACGAGGAGGAGGGAATTTATAAATGTTGGTATAGCCCCTTCATCAAGGACCTTTCTTCGAAGGGCCTGACGGTTGCGGAGCGAAAGGAGCGTGAGTATGAAGCCCCGCCCCGGGAAATGGCCATCTGCTATGCGATTTCGAAAGATGGCATCACGTGGGTGAAACCTGAAATCGGGCACGTCGAATTCGAGGGCAGCAAAGCCAACAACATCGTGTGGCGAGGAGACGGAACGGACGCCGAGGTTGGAGACGGGCCGCATGGCACGGGCATCTTTAAGGATCTGCGTGAACCCGGATCCCCAACGGCGTTATAAAGCCATCTTGAAGTCAGAGATATTGTCAGTGGCGTTTTCCTCCCCCCCTGACGGAATCCGATGGGGGCCCGCCATGACACGTCCCGAGGCTGACAGCGCTGGTGACACTCACAATAACGCCTTTTGGGCACCCACGTTGGGCAAGTACGTCGGGATAACGCGTGAGTGGGGCGAGCCATTTGGCCGTCAGGTTGCTAGAACGACTAGCGAAGACTTCTTGAACTGGGACAAGTGTGAGATCGTCCTGGAAGGCATGGAGGAGAACTTACAAACGTATTCGATGCCCGTATTTTATCACGGCGGGATCTATCTTGGCTTGGTTGCCATCCACAATCAGAAATCGGATCGCGTGTGGACGGAATTGACCTGGAGTCCTGATACGATCAAGTGGCATCGCGTATTGCCCCGGGACACCAC
>CANNZV010004130.1:50148-73595 GCA_947561585.1 Caprella mutica
GGGGCCTTCCTTGCAAGTATTCCAGTTCTTCGTCTCAGCGTTCCAGTATAATTGGGTGTGGTATCTAGCAGGCGCGTTACTTGCATTTGGGTATCGATGGTTCTCCAGCTTAGGATCTGTGAGTTCATCCAGGACAAGCAACGAGCTAGGGTGATCATTCTCTTGCACGCAAGATTCTCTACCAACAGAATAGCGAACAAAACAGAGGACCCGACCACTCTCATGGTCTTAGTTTCTAGGCATGAATTCGAACGAAAACACTCACCCCGCGACTGAAGTTCTCCGTCCATGAGAGTGGCCGGTCTCTTCAGACGTTAGCTTGAATAATGAGTTCCATTGATCGCCAAGAGCAAGTTGATCAATTGTTCGAGAACCTGTCTGCGGAAGGGGATTACCGACGAAGAGATCCTGTTGCGCTTGCATCGAGATCGCGGTGTGGGATTGATGTATTTATGGAAGACACTGGCAAAGCACCGAAAGTTGCAGCGACGGGAGGCTATGAAGTTCGCCCTTGTGGCAACACGCCCAGTGCGACTGGACGATACTCCAAGTGATCTGCCGATTGATGCGACTCATTGTCCCCGCTGTGACGAGGAACTATTTGTGAGTCGACCAGGAAAAAACGACCGTTGAAGAGATCGTCCAGTTTGCATCACATGCAAAAATCTGCGAGGGAACCTCGATCGCTGAGGACGGATGGATTCATCCTGGCCGGTATTGTCCCAATGGGTGCGTTCAAGAGGCATGGAACATGGCATCGACAGAAAGCTAACAATTTGGCGCACTGAACCCCGGCTCCTTTCTGTGCTAAAATGATGAAATGTGATTATAACACTAAACCTGCAGTCGAGGTCCACCGCCAGCCGGGGTCCAGTGGCCATCGACGTTCGCTTAAGAGATGAATACTCTGCTAGGTTGGGACGACGTTCCTTTGAATACGAAGAAGGCTGCCGAGAAGGCGACATGCCTTGCGGTCGATTTATTGAAGAGTCTGAGCGTCCACGACATCTCTCTGGTGTCGATCATTGTAAAGCATTTCGAGCGTGGATCTATTTCGATGGAGGTCTGGGTATGCATGAGGTCAACCGTAGCGAAGGCGATTGCATCAGGCGTCGCTGAGAAGGAAGCCAGATGGCTCTACGAACATTGGAGCCCTGAGGATCCTGCGCGGGTGATCTTTGCTGGAGATTACTGCCCTGATACAGGAATCGAGGGATACTTTAAGGCTGCCTGCAAGATAGCCCGGAGCATTCGTCTGGCCATCCCAGAGTTGCACGGGCAGGCGATCATTGTGGATGATAACCACGAGTATGATGGCTTGGTCATGAAGGCTGTCTCCGAGGCGAATCCAGACGGCCAAGCAAAAGACTGGTTGATCGCCCCTCCTCCAGACTGCGTGCCATGCAATGTGAACCGCGCTTTGCTTGCGAACGAATAGCGAACAAACCAGCGCTCCCGACCACTCCCATGGCTGTACTTTCTAGCGCTAACTTTAACATGAAGATCAACTTTGCCTTCAATCATCCCTGTCTGGGAGTGGCTGGAGGCTTCAGACGTTCTGCTTCAATATGATGAATAAACGGAAAAGGTTCTTTGTGGCTCAAGCACTGTCTATACCGCTTGTTGCCGTGCCATCATTGGTAGGGGGATTTCTCCTTGGTGGACTTGTCATGAGCCTGCTGAGCACCCAGTCGGCAATCATTTCGAATGCCGTGACCTTCATCTTAGTAGTGGCTATCTACCTCGTATCATCCAGGCTTGGCGGATGGATTCTATCATGCATTCAACTACTTCCTGAAGGTGCATCATCGCGCTATCCGTTCGGCTCGTCTTGGGATGACTATGTTTCACGAGGCCCAATGAGAGAATTGGAAGCACCACCAAAGGACTACTAGCAGAACAATTTAGTGCTGCGAATCCCGGCTCCTTTCGGAGTTTCCAGCGATGAACTGTAGTTGCAACATCAACCATGCAGTCGAAGGTTCCCGTCAGCCGGGATCCGCAGACTATAGACGTTCTGCTATAAGAAGCTAGAGTAGGGAAATGGAGAGCTTCCGGTTAGAAGCGTTACTTCAAACTATCAATCGCACCATGTCGCAAGTGTCGTCGCTTTCGCCCGCAAGACCATCACTCGAAGCAACTCACCGATTCAAGGGAAATGGTTAGATTGATCAGGAACCCTGGCGAAGAAGATCTCTGTCAGTCAATTCCACGAAGAAAGTTCACTGTCACTAGCCACCGTGAAAATCGATGTTCACCAAGAGCCATCACGCTTCAAGCCCTTCGGGTTCGCTGAGGCGTTTATTCCAGAGACCAACCTGCTTGGACATCGAGCGTGATTGGAATCTAAGGTTGAGCGCGGCAGGAGTGGCAAGGTTGCAGAACAAGTCAGCGCTCCCGACGACTCTCATCGTTTGAGTTTGCGGAGATGAATTGTAACTATCATATCAACCAAGCAAGCCAAAGGTTCTCGTCGAGAGTCGCCGGAGGCTTCAGACGTTCTGCTATAAGAAGCTAGAGTTGAGATATGAAGGCTTCCGGTCAGAAGCGTCTTGTGAAGCTAGCAATCGCACCATGTCGCAAGCGTCGTCGCTTTCGCCCGCAAGAATACCACTCGAAGCAACTCGCCGATTCAAAGGAAATAGTTAGATTGATCAGGAACCCTGGCGAAGACGATCACTGTCAGTCACTTCTACGACGAAAGCCCACTGTCACTAGTCACCGTGAAAATCGATGTTCACCAAGAGTCATCACACTTCAAGCCCTTCGGGTTCACTCAGGCGTCCATTCCAGAGACCAACCTGTTCGTGCATCAAAAGTGATTGGAATCTAAGGTTGAATGGCACAAGGTTGAGCGCGGCAGGAGTGGTAGGTTGCAGAACAAGTCAGCGCTCCCGACGACTCTCATCGTTTGAGTTTGCAGAGATGCATTGTGACTATCATATCAACCTAGTCAGCCAAAGGTTCTCGTCGAGAGTCGCCGGAGGCTTCAGACGTTCGGCTTCAGGATGAAGACTTTCACTCCGACATGGAATCTGAAATCCATATCGCTTTGCGCACTAGCAATTGTATGCTGGTGCGGATTCACATCCGTAGCCGTACTTGTATGGTCCGTTGCGATATGGCAGCTTTCTCCCTATGGTCAAGATGAGATCGCGGCATGGGGTCTAGCTCTGGCACTAACTGTCGCTGTAGTGGTTTGGGGCCTTGGAATTGTCGATCTGTTCACTCGATCCTATGTTGTCCGAGTCGAGAATGGTATTCTTCACTCACATCAAGAAGGCGGGCTCAGGACTCGAAGGATCGAGTGGAGCCTGAGCGACATAAAGTGTGCTACAGTGAGCGGAATGTTTCCAAATGCGTTGTACGTCCTCGTACACTCTAGGTTGAAGCGGTCCCCCTATCGAATTGGGCTTCTGTTGGCATCAGATGATGCTAAGGAGATTGTACAGCTGATAAATAAGCCGCTAGCCGAACAAAACAGAGCACCCGACCACTCTCATGGTCTGAGTTTCTAGGATGATTTCTAACTACAATACCAACCTCGCGACTGAAGCACCCCGTCTGAGAGTGGCCGGTGTCTTCAGACGTTCTGCTATAAGAAGCTAGAGTTGAGAGCTGAAGGCTTCCGGTCAGAAGCGTCTTGTGAAGCTAGCAATCGCACCATGTCGCAAGCGTCGTCGCTATCGCCCGCAAGAACACCACTCGAAGCAACTCACCGATTCAAAGGAAATAGTTAGATTGATCAGGAACCCTAGCGAAGACGATCACTGTCAGTCACTTCCACGAAGAGGCTCGCTGTCACTAGGCACCGTGAAAATCGATGTTTACCAAGAGTCATCACGCTACAAGCCCTTCGGGTTCACTCAAGCGTCCATTCCAAGGACCAACCTGTTCGTGCATCAAAAGTGATTGGAATCTAAGGTTGAATGGCACAAGGTTGAGCGCGGCAGGAGTGGTAGGTTGCAGAACAAGTTGGCGCTGTCCGACCGCTCTCATCGGTTGAGTTTCCAGAGATGATTGTAATTAGAATACTAACTTTGAAGTCAGAGAGCCTTGCCGGAGCGTCGGCAGGCCATAGACGTTCGCTTAAGAGATGAATACTCTGCTAGGTTGGGACGACGTTCCTTTGAATACGAAGAAGGCTGCCGAGAAGGCGACATGCCTTGCGGTCGATTTATTGAAGAGTCTGAGCGTCCACGACATCTCTCTGGTGTCGATCATTGTAAAGCATTTCGAGCGTGGATCTATTTCGATGGAGGTCTGGGTATGCATGAGGTCAACCGTAGCGAAGGCGATTGCATCAGGCGTCGCTGAGAAGGAAGCCAGATGGCTCTACGAACATTGGAGCCCTGAGGATCCTGCGCGGGTGATCTTTGCTGGAGATTACTGCCCTGATACAGGAATCGAGGGATACTTTAAGGGCTCTCCGTCAAGTTTGCTGGATGAATTCCTAACAGAATAGGTGACAAACCCGCCAAGATCAGCTTGAGGTCAGGGTTGTGAAAGTCCTGAACATCAAAGCCTTATACGATTTCGACGGGTATGTCGTCGACAAGATTAGCTGCCAGAAGATTGGGGCGCAAGTAAACCTTGAGTTCGATGGTCGCTGTGGGCCCCGTTGCCCGAACTGTGGAAACCGCCTCCCAAAGCACCGCTGTCTGCGACAATCTGTGGCAGATCTTCCTGTGGCAAGTGGTCTCATCGTCTATTTGAATTTCCCCGTAGTTCAAGGCCACTGTCGAAAGTGTCAGTTCTTCTTTACGACTCGCCCGAAGGAAGTCCATCCTACGAAAGATGCCACCTGGCGATTGATGAGAAGGGTTAGCGAAATGGCAAGGTATGCCCCAGTGACTGCTGTTGCTGAGATGATGAGCCTCGGAGAATCAACCGTTCGCCGCTATGATATGGCTGTTCTCAAAGAAGATCTACCGGAACCCAACCTTGATGACTTGCGCGTG
Organism: Caprella mutica; assembly: GCA_947561585.1. Taxonomy (NCBI): domain Eukaryota; kingdom Metazoa; phylum Arthropoda; class Malacostraca; order Amphipoda; family Caprellidae; genus Caprella; species Caprella mutica. The sequence goes on from CANNZV010004130.1 coordinate 55,110, forward strand.
ATCATCATCGACGAGAAATCGGTTCGTCGAAGGCATGGCTACGTGACCCTTGTTCTCAATGGCGAGACCGGTGAGCTCTTGCACATGGCGGAAGGTAAGAAGAAGGCAAGCTTGGAGTCCTTCTTTGAAAAGCTAACGGAAAGACAGAGAGAGTCGATTGAGGCTGCCTGTATCGACCGCGCAGGCTCGTATCAAAGCGTCTTGAGCGAGCAGATTCCTGGGGCTGCGGTCGTCTATGATCGTTTTCACTTGCGCCTCAATCTCAACGCCGCCGTTGATGAAGTCCGTCGGCAAGAATGGAGAAAGGCGAGCGAAGAAGACAAGCCCTTCATCAAAGGAAATCGATTCATCTTGTTAGCAAACGAGGAGAACCTTGATGACAAAGGCAGTGAAAAACTGGCAGCCATCCAAGAGATCAATGAGGACATCGCAACAGCCCATTATCTGAAAGAACAGTTTCGAGTGGTGCACACCTACAGCTACACGGGTAGTGCTAGGAAGGCTCTTGAGCAGTGGTGCGACATGGCGGAGGCGAGCGAGCTGACTCCTTTCAAAAGGTTGGCCAAGGGCTTTCGCAAGGGAGCCGACAAGATCGTGGCATTCTGCAAGCACCGCATCACGTCGGGAAAGATTGAAGGATTCAACAACCTTGTTTCAAGAGTGGTGCATCGAGCCTGCGGAATCACTAACATGGACTACGCCTGGCTGAAATTTCGGCAGCTCTCCATCCAGCAAACTTGACGGAGAGCCACTTTAAGGCTGCCTGCAAGATAGCCCGGAGCATTCGTCTGGCCATCCCAGAGTTGCACGGGCAGGCAATCATTGTGGATGATAACCACGAGTATGATGGCTTGGTCATGAAGGCTGTCTCCGAGGCGAATCCAGACGGCCAAGCAAAAGACTGGTTGATCGCCCCTCCTCCAGACTGCGTGCCATGCAATGTGAACCGCGCTTTGCTTGCGAACGAATAGCGAACAAACCAGCGCTCCCGACCACTCCCATGGCTGTACTTTCTAGCGCTAACTTTAACATGAAGATCAACTTTGCCTTCAATCATCCCTGTCTGGGAGTGGCTGGAGGCTTCAGACGTTCGCCTAAAAGATGAGCACCGTCTTAGCATGCCTCTCTGTTAGTGTAGGTGCACTTATGATCTTATCGAAGTCCCGGGTTCGGTTCCCATGCTTCGTCGGAGGTGTATCCGCAATCCTTGCCGGCGGATTCACTTTGGCGTTACCTATCATGGGTTCCATTCAGCCAGTAGGGTGGCTTTGGTTCTGCCTATGGATTGCATCTCTGCCGACTTTGATTGCCTGTGCGATTTCTCTTGTAGTTCTGACAGCTCAAGGTGAAAGGTTATTAGTAGCGGCGGCTCTAAGCGGTGTTGCCGTTCTATCAAATATCGGTCCTACACTTTCGTTTATTGAGGGGACAGCTTTGGGAGTGGTCGACGTCCAAGAACAACCAAAGGCGAACAAGACGGCGCTATCCGACCGCTCTCCCGGTTGGTGCTGATCTGATCAATTTGTAATGAAAACACTAACTTTGAAGTCTGAGTTCACCGCCGGAGCGTCGGTAGGCCTCAGACGTTCTGCTTCAAGACATTGAATTCAGTGCCGACAGCGAAGGAGGTTATGATGTTCCGGGCCGCCACAAACTTGCCTGTGAACAAAGCACGGCAGTATCTCATGGATCATCCAAAGGCTTTCACCGACACGATCTTAGAAGCCGCACGGGAAGTGGGACGGCTACCGAAACTCAGTGCGCTAGCATCTGAAGATGAGATGCTTGTCTTCATGCGATCGCGTGCACACCAGAATCGTTATATTGATGATATGCTTCGAGATCCGATTGAGCGTGATTCGGAGTCTGGGCCAATCGTTCAGAAGGTCCTCGACGAAGTTTCGAAGGAGGTTCATTCCAAGTATGGTGCGCGAAGAGGCGTATGTCATTTGATTTGGAGCACGGTCAAGGACAGGCTTTTAAGCGAGTATGGTATTGAGTGGTATACTCCCGTGCAGCTGAATCTAGATCGATGCTTTGACTAGCATAACATGCAGAACAATTTGGCGCACTGAACCCCGGCTCCTTTCTGTGCCAAAATGATGAATTCTGAATATAACACTCAACCAGCAGTCGAGGTCCACCGCCAGCCGGGGTTCAGTGGCCATCGACGTTCGGTTTAAGGAAAGCATTCGGGGTAGTGCCACTCATGACCGTTGATGTTCCATGATGCCACAACTAGACCGTTGAGCGCAGTTGTTTCGGTGATCTGTGTTTTCAGTGCTCATGATAGTCTACCGGGCTGGATCGCTAGTCTCAGCGTTCGGTTGGGAGTTCCACGGAATCGCCAGGTTGCCGTAGTCATCAACTGGGAGCGACTCATCAAGTCTCTGATCTACCGGATGATTCCACGTCCCGCATTCCGGGCACTCCTCACCGCTCGGCGAGAATCTATCCCGTGACGGCCATTGCCAATCATACTTGCATTCCTGGCAGTCAAAGAATCGCCAACCTCGCCTAACCACCGAACAAACCAGCGAAGCCGACGCTTTGCCCGGTTCTAGTTTCTGTGCGTCTTTCATAGTGTTATTCATTGTAGTTATAAAGTTAGTTTAGGCGCGGCTGGCCTCAGACGTTAGGTGCCTACAGTCCGAAGTCCTCTGTGAGTTTCGTGAAATGCTCGTTGAGTCCACGCCTCGCCAGCTTCGCGTCCTTTCGGAATTTCTCTTCAATCTCAGGCTCCATTTCGAAGGTCATCTTTGACCGTGGTTCGAGGCGAGGCTTGCGCCCCGCCCCCTTTCTCGCTCCTCCGCGCTTCTTAGGCTGCGACATTGATCTTGATTCTGTATATTGGAGCACCTGCCGAGTCGTCTCTCTCCACCTTAAGCTTGCTCCAATCTGAGTTCACCCGCTTTACTGCGCGGTGCCACTGATTACGGGCCTCGTGCTCATCAAGTGTCTCGATGATTTCGATATCTTCAGGCTTCACTTTGCTTTCGTCCATAAAGTTGATCTCGTCCATGCGTCTATGCTCGCACGTATTTGATTAAGCGCAAGTGGTATTTCAAAGATTTCTATCTAGCGGTTCAAACGGCACCTAACAAAGCGACGTAGCGAACCGCTCTTGCGGTTGGTGCTGAAATTCGAATGCTCACTGTGAGCGGTCGCTAGTCTCACCGTTCGCTTTAAAAAGATCAGGCTCCAAGTGGCGAATCCACCCTTGATCTAGATCCGCCTCCTTGCCGTATGCCCCTCGCACCTTAACCATAATCAAGGACTGACATCCCACAGCAAACCTAACTCTAATCACTTTAGCCGGGCTGCCAAGTCTTGCATGGGCGGGACCTGCTCTATCCCAATCACATACCGATACAGAGTCGCCAACAGCGAACAAGACGGAGCTGCCAAGCCGCTCTCCGTCTGGAGTTTCTAGGAGTGCTTTAATTCTAGGGCAAGTTGGCGTATCCATATTCTCTGTCAGCGGCTAGCAGTCCTTAACCGTTCTGTTATAAGAAGCTAGAGCTGAGAGATGAAGGGTTTCCGGTGAGAAGCGTTACTTAGAACTATCAGTCGCACTATGTCGCAAGCGCCGTCGCTATCGCCCGCAAGAAGCCAACTCGAAGCAACTCGTCGATTCAAAGTGATTTGCTAGACGGATCATGAGCCCTGGCGAAGAAGACCTCTGTCATCCGCTTTTACGAAGAAGCGCACTGTCACTAGTCACCGTGAAGCTCGAAGCTCACCAAGAGTCATCGCGTTTCCAGCCCTTCGGGTTTGCGGAAGCGTCCATTTCAGAGGCGAACCTGCTCGGCCATCGGACGTGATTGGAATCTAAGGTTGAGCGCGGCATGAGAGGCAAGGTTACAGAACAATTGGACGCACCCGACCACTCCCATGGCTGAACTTTCTAGGACTAACTTTACCATTAAATCGACTTTTGAGATCAATCATCCCTGTCTGGGAGTGGCCGGTGATCCAGGACGTTCGCTTTAATATATTCTGATATGGTTCAGCTAGATCACATTCAGCTTGCAATGCCTGTTGGTAAGGAAGATGAGGCTCGAGCCTTCTTCGTTGATGTACTAGAAATGGTAGAGCAACAGAAGCCGTATCCTCTAAGCGAAAGGGGAGGTGCGTGGTTTGCTGCTGGAACAACAATCGTTCATCTTGGTGTCGAAGTGGACTTTAAACCTCAACAGAAAGCCCACCCGGCCTTTCTGGTTCCTAACCTCGATAGATTGGCGAAGCAACTGTCGGACTTAGGCTATTCAGTAAAGTGGGATGAGGCGCTACCAGATCGGAAGCGTTTCTACTCTGCAGACCCCTTTGGCAATCGTGTGGAGTTCATAGCTGACGGACAGGGATTCTCACAAATCTAATAGCGAACAATTGGACGCACCCGACCACTCCCATGGCTGTACTTTCTAGGCCTAACTTTAACATGAATGCGACCTTTGAGATCAGCCATCCCTGTCAGGGAGTGGCCGGTGATCCTAGACGTTAGATCTTCGAATATTATGAACCGCCGATTGCTTTCTGTTGTCCTGATGTTGTTCTGTATAGGGAGCCTTGTGGGACAAGATCGTCCCGAAGAACGGTCATTACCTCACTTAGTTGCCAAGCTAATACGAACTGGAGATGATAAACTGCTTGAGGACATCGTTATGAAGGAAGAACACTTCGCCGCGATGTTGGAGCTAGAACTCAAGAGGTCCCCTAGGAAGCTAGATCAGATCGAACTTCAGAAGCTCGCCAAGTCCAACGCAAAGAGAGCCTTAACTAGGGCGCAAAAGACACTGAAGAAGTTCCAAGCAGCAGCAAGAAAGGAGTTTGGAGATTTGACAGAAGCTCAGCTTGTGAGAGTTCTGGATCGCGACGGGAAGCCTATGGCAGAGAACCCCAAGCAGATTCACACGGACATATTTCTTGAGATGAAGGTGAAGTCTCAAGTGTTTCAGGTTAAGCTTGACGATTGCTTTCGGTTTCTGGGACAGCGAAGATTGGGAGACGGTTTCAAGCTCGTCCGGTAAACAGGATCTAACAATTGGACGCTGCCGACCACTCTCATCGTTGGAGTTTCTAGAGGTGATCAGTTCATACAATACAAACTTTGGATTCAGCCATCTCTGTCTGAGAGTGGCCGCAGATCCAGGACGTTCTGCTTAAAAATAGAAGAAATGGCGCACACTTTCTCATGGTTGGCCCTCGGAACGAATGGGATCTATTTCCTCCTTGCTCGTGCGGACTATCCAGGAGATTTTATAGGAAGTTTCTTGGTTGTTCCGATGTTACTTTCCTCGCTTGCAGCTATTCCACTTCTGATAGTATCTGCACTTGGGGTGTTAGGAACGATGATAGTTCATAGATCCTTCAGCTTGGCTGCTATTCCATTGTGCAATACTGGAGGTGCCTTGGTGTTTGCTTTGATGACTCACTCTTTAGGCGGATGGGAATAGGAAGTAAGATGAGATTCGTTTGCCAACCGTTAAAGGGGCTTGCAATCGAATATCAACCGTGAAGACGCTTGGAATCGAAGACGAACAGCCTTAAGATTGAGCGTCGAAGGAAAACGGCTAGCAGAACAATGCAGCGCTCCCGACCACTCCCATGGCTGTACTTTCTAGGCCTAACTTTAACAAAAAAATTACTCTGAGATCAACCAGCCCTGTCAGGGAGTGGCCGGAGGCTTCAGACGTTCGGCTCAGAAAAATGACCTCTTCCAATCTACCTGCCGATTTGTAATCGCGAATTCAATTGGCTCCACTAGAATTCGAATGTCAATCACGACTGCCCATCGGCACCAACTAGAAACCCAAATCGATCGAAATCACGATGACGCACATCGTCTCTGGAATACTCATAGTTCTGGCAGGACTCTACCTGTTTATCTGTGGTCGCCTGAAGAGCAAGGGAACGGTCTATAGCCTTCTCGTGGCACGTTCTCGGATACTGTGGAAGGACAACGTTCATGTTTTTCACCAAGTCGCGGGTGCGATGATGATCATCTTTGGTATCATAGTCGCTGCTGGAGTATTCAAGCGCCTGTTTTGAAGTCCACTCCAACAAACCAAAGCCGAACAAGGCGGTGCTGGACAACCGGCTACCCGCGCAGAGTCGAAATTCCCTCCATCGCTAGAGCCCTCATCCCGCAGTCGGAGGCGCGCCGCCGGTAGCCGGTGCCAGACCTTGGACGTTCGACCCAGAAAAAAGAGCCGCATTCCACTCGAGTTTTTTGGCCAGGAACGGAATGGAGCGAAGCCTCCAACTCGTTCGCACGGCCAACTTGTAGCAACCCCGAGCAACTCCAACGCGGACTCCTCTTCTGCCCAAGCTTCTAACTCGAGAGTGGCCAACTCCAAGCGATGCCGGCCTTCGTTCGACCGAGCCAACGCGCCGCCCGCCTGCGCAGCGAAGAACCAAGCAAGAACCGCCAGCGGACAACGCTTGGCGCGTCGCCGGCTGTATCTTGGCGGAATCCAAAACAAGTCGAACAAGATGGTGCTGAACAACCGCCTGCCGCTGTGGACTTGAAATCTAAGGGTGGCTAGGTCACGGTGGTTGCACACGGGGCGGCGCTTCCAAGCAGGCGGTGTCAGACCTCGACGTTCGGCTTCAGGATGAAGACTTTCACTCCGACATGGAATCTGAAATCCATATCGCTTTGGCCACTAGCAATTGTATGCTGGTGCGGATTCACATCCGTAGCCGTACTTGTATGGTCCGTTGCGATATGGCAGCTTTCTCCCTATGGTCAAGATGAGATCGCGGCATGGGGTCTAGCTCTGGCACTAACTGTCGCTGTAGTGGTTTGGGGCCTTGGAATTGTCGATCTGTTCACTCGATCCTATGTTGTCCGAGTCGAGAATGGTATTCTTCACTCACATCAAGAAGGCGGGCTCAGGACTCGAAGGATCGAGTGGAGCCTGAGCGACATAAAGTGTGCTACAGTGAGCGGAATGTTTCCAAATGCGTTGTACGTCCTCGTACACTCTAGGTTGAAGCGGTCCCCCTATCGAATTGGGCTTCTGTTGGCATCAGATGATGCTAAGGAGATTGTACAGCTGATAAATAAGCCGCTAGCCGAACAAAAGCACCCGACCCACCCTTCATGGTCTGAGTTTCTAGGATGATTTCTAACTACAATACCAACCTCGCGACTGAAGCACCCCCGTCTGAGAGTGGCCGGTGTCTTCAGACGTTCTGCATAAATACTTACAGCTATGCCCGCAATAAAGGGGAAGTGTGATTTGCAAGAGGCAAGATCGTAACAAGAAACTCCCCACACTTACTGTGGCTCTTGGAAGCCGCTACGTCATTTCCTCAGACGGTGTTCCCAGAGGAAATGCTATGGGCGGACACTATTACTATCAGTGATCACCTCCGACCTATAGTGCAGTCTACTCCTGAAATATGATCCAAGCTAATGCGATTTATCAGAATCGGAGATCCTGTGTTCAGAGTCCTGGTGAGTCGGATCCCCTAATTCGTTTCCTCACTCCCGATGATGCGATCTATCAAAGTCAAAAGATTAGATCAAAATTGAGGTATGCAGAAGAAGGGTATCTTTCGGATGGTCTATACTGGAGGTTCACCGTGCAATATATTAATGGGGCCAACAATATATGAACTTTTATTCGGCTCAAGGGTTCAAGATGTGTGAAAAGAAGATGAAGAAACTATCTAGTGCTGAGCAATTGCTGCAGCGTCAGAATGCGGCGAACATGTTCTTTGAAGAGGGGTTTTCCGAAGACTGACATTGCACTTGCTCTGGGCGCTTCGAGACAGAATGTGTGTCGCTGGTGCGATCTTACGAAGAAGGAGGTCTAGAGGCGCTTCAGTTGGGGCGGCGGGGTCGACGACCAGGAGAGCAAGCAAAGCTGTCATGGACGCAATGTGGGAACATCGTATCCATTATCCAAGACAGTACGCCAGACCAACTGCGCATGCCATTTGTGCTGTGGACGGCTGCAGCAGGTGAGGGACCTCATTCAGAGGAAATTCAAGATCACTTTTCATATTCGGACGGTGAGGAAGTATTTGAGAAATGGGGTTTCACGCCGCAGAAGCCAATAAAGAAAGCTTGGCAACAGAGTAGTCCCGCCGTGAAGAGATGGTTGGAAGACGAGTATCCAGCTATCGCAAAGCAGGCTAAAAAACGAAGGCGCAACGATCTATTGGGTTGATGAAGTTGGGGCGACGAATCAGGTGAACGCTCAAAGAGGCTATGCACCTAAAGGAGAAACTCCGGAACTCAAGAAAAGCGGCAAGAAGTATAGAATCAACATGATCAGTGCAGTGACAAACAAGGGTGAACTTCGTTTTATGTGTTACACCGCCACAATGACACAATCGAAGTTTATACTGTTTCTATCCAAGTTGGTAAAGTCAACCGAGGGCCCTGTGGTGGTTGTCACCGACAACCTCCAGTCCATCATGGCAAGCGGGTCAGGTCGTGGGTAGAGGAGCAGTCAAATCTCAGGCTTGAGTTCATACCAGGCTACTCACCGGAACTCAATGCCGACGAATATCTCAACCGCGATCTCAAGAAGAACGTTAATTCGAAGCGAATGCCAAGAAATCTGGCCGAGCTAAAAGCGAATGTGATCTCGTTCATGCGCAGCATCCAAAAGCAGCCCAAACGAATCATGAGCTATTTCAACGGTCGACATATTGCGTATGCTGCACAGGACTCTTGTATTTGAGGGCCGCATTAATACAACAGAATCGAACCGATATTTGGGTTGTTTCGGAGGATCACGTTCTTCCAGCGGTATGCGCACTTGGCATATTTGAGTATCATCGGCATTTGCACCCATAGTGACTTGAGGAGATACTATATGAATTGGGCAAAATGGACAGCTCTGCAACAACTAGCAGAACAAACGGACGCAGTTGACCACTCTCATGGTCTGAGTTAAAATGACTGATTCTAACTATCACACGAACCCCGTGGTCGAAAGCTTCTCGTCGAGAGTGGCCACTGGTCCTGGACGTTCTCTCAAAAAATGAACACCAGTAGCAAAATCGGAATCTGTGTTCTCTGTGGTGAGGAGTGTGAAATAACGAAGGACCACATTCCTCCGAAGAAGTGCTTCCCCAAGCCAAGACCAAGCGACTTGATTACAGTTCCAGCCTGTCGAAGTTGCAATGGAGATCGATCCGACCTCGATGATAAGTTCTCACTGTTTCTTGGACTTTATGTCCATGGTGCGTCAGCCGAAGGTCAAGCGTTATGGAGCGAGAGAGCCAAGCGTGTTTATGAAAATCAAAAGTTCAAACGCGAGATCGATGATGCATCCAAGTTTGTCGGAGATAAAGTGGTCTTTAGTCTAAACTTTGGGCAATTCAAGCCGATCTATGACGCTATCTTCCGCGGCTTGTACTATGAGCAGTTTGGAGAAGTTTATCCACCGGCCCAGAAATTTGAGATTTCGCTTCGGACTGAGATGTGGGAACCAGACAAGGCGTTAGCGGAACGATTGTTCAAAGGCGAAGTTGGTACACAGTGGTCCCATAGCTGCCTGAAACAGGGCAATATGGTTGCGTGAGTCCCTTGTTTAAAAGGGGCTCTGAGCCAGCTTTCGGATCGCGCAAACTCAGGTTCGTAGGATGATCGGAGGAGTTAGGGTGGTCGAGCGGCTTGGCTGTCCCATTCAAGTTGGCCGATATCCTGGGAGATAGGCCTGTTCGGGCTGCCCCAGTGCTCTGAAGCACCCACCGGCTGTCCCATAGCTTTGGAGCAGTCCCAGTAGGTCTAACCGTGACCACAAGACTCCTCGAATCAGTGTCCATAACCGAGTGAAGCTGTGCTGCCAGCGACTGAGGTAGGCAAGGTAGCGCAAGATGATGTAAGTGAGGAAGGCGACCCAGATCTGCCACTTGACGGCTTTCTCATTGTGACCAATGAAGTCGCAGAGCTGTAGGCATTGCTTGAGTTCCTTGAAGAAGACTTCAATCGCCCAACGACTCTTGTAGAGATCACAGATGCTGCTGGCAGCCAGGTCCATGTTATTGGTGATGAAGACCATGGTTTTCTCTTCACCGTTGACGAGCACTCGTGCTTCGACCCGCCGAAGTCGTTGTGGGTAGGCAGCTTTACTCTTCGGCGTCTTCAAAATGATCTCGTCATCACGTCGCACTTTGCCTTGGACTTTGGGGGGCTGGCGTTTCTTGGCCACTCGGTAACTCATGTTGTCTTTGGCACGCGTGATCCACGTGATGTCTTCGCTCGCCAGTTCATAGAGATGATCGAAGTCGACATAGGCCTTGTCAAAGACCACGATTTCCCCGGCCTTGATACCGTGACAGACTTCCCATGCTCGCTTGGAATCGCTTTCGTTGGCCGTATCAACAACGGCAAACTTTGGAAGCATGTCCTGCATGTTTAGGCGGAGATGACACTTCGCTGCAGCTTTTCGCCGCCGGTGCTTGGCCCAGTCCATGCAGTTGGCAACCAGGGCAATGGTCGTGGAGTCGACCGCGTGGACCGGACATTTGAATCGCGTTGGAAGTTTGCTGTAACGACTTCGCCTACCAAATCCCGGGGATTGATTCTCACAATGTTCGAGCACTTTCCAGAAGAGCTCCTCGGCCATGGCGGGATTACGCGTGCGGTTTGCATTTGAGAAAGTGTTGCGCCGAGGGGCTGTCGCTCCTCTGATCGTGGCCAACTTTCCTGGGTGATTTTGAAGCCCGTCACAGATATCGTTTAAACTAAGCGCCCTGGTCATTTGGCCATAGATCAGGGCAACGAGATGGCTCCAGGGGGAGAACGTTCGAGATTGCTTGTCGCAGCCGTGCTTGCGGGCCAACTTGGAGACGAGACAAGGCGGGATATACTTGCAAACCGCGTTGAGAATGGAGAATCTACTTCTTGGCTGGGATCGATGAGGTTGCTTTTTCACTAAGTCTGCCTGTAGCAGACTAGACCCAGAGATCCCAGCCTATCTTTTCAGTTAGCCCTATGGGATCACTGTGAAGTTGGTAAGATGCAGTTTCTCCACGGAATTAATCGTGCGCAAGAGGGAGAGCGCTTGGCAGCAGCTGGACTGTTGATCTTCTACAATCGGTTCCTCGTATCTGGCGTTGCGGGCCTCCAGGAATCCAACAGAGAGAACAATTTGGCGCACTGAACCCCGGCTCCTTTCTGTGCTAAAAATGACAAATTCTACTTATAACACTCAACCAGCAGTCGAGGTCCACCGCCAGCCGGGGTTCAGTGGCCATCGACGTTCTGCTATAAGAAGCTAGAGTTGAGAGCTGAAGGCTTCCGGTCAGAAGCGTCTTGTGAAGCTAGCAATCGCACCATGTCGCAAGCGTCGTCGCTATCGCCCGCAAGAACACCACTCGAAGCAACTCACCGATTCAAAGGAAATAGTTAGATTGATCAGGAACCCTAGCGAAGACGATCACTGTCAGTCACTTCCACGAAGAGGCTCGCTGTCACTAGGCACCGTGAAAATCGATGTTTACCAAGAGTCATCACGCTACAAGCCCTTCGGGTTCACTCAAGCGTCCATTCCAAGGACCAACCTGTTCGTGCATCAAAAGTGATTGGAATCTAAGGTTGAATGGCACAAGGTTGAGCGCGGCAGGAGTGGTAGGTTGCAGAACAAGTTGGCGCTGTCCGACCGCTCTCATCGGTTGAGTTTCCAGAGATGATTGTAATTAGAATACTAACTTTGAAGTCAGAGAGCCTTGCCGGAGCGTCGGCAGGCCATAGACGTTAGCCAAAAATGGGAGCAAGAAGACTAAATCGAAGGAAGCTTACCCATCTTGGTGAAAGCTATGTCTGGCATGCCGGTGATCTTGATTGCGAGAGCCCATTGCGAATAACTTCTCACGACAAGAAATTGGTATCGTCCGGGAAATGGGGGGCTAACCGGATTTCAGGCTGGAAAGAGTTGAGCGCTTGAGCCTGTGTGGGGTAAAGATTACCCACTGACATTAACCACAGACTCAAGCCCTTGCAGTATACTCTTGCCCTCAAAGTTGCCAACAGCATTTCCGATCAAGGTTGCTCTCTCGATGAACTGGTTGCCAAGATCAAGGCCCTGTTCGATTCCGAAGGATTACCCGGATTCGTCGTGCTCCTCCTCCGACTCATTGATGAGTCCATCAGTGTTGGAATCCATCGCCAAGATAGCCGTTCTCAGCCTCACCTGTGCTCCTGCTGCGGTGATCCCTCTTTGGAATCCAAAGGGGTGAAGCCACGCAAGATACGAACGAGCATCGGCTTGTTGGCCTTTGGCTGCCGACATCTACGGTGCGTGAACTGTCGAAAGACACAGGCTCCGTTGGCTAACTTTCTCAAACTGGAACGCTATCAGAAGAAGACCGTGGAGCTTGAGCAAATCGTCAGTGAAGTCATCACGGAACAGAGCTACCGACGGATGAGTCAGCACATGAAGATCATTGGTAATCTTGAGATCCCCAAGAGCACAGCTCACGATTGGATCAAAGCCACTCCGTGCGACGCAGTAGCGCAACAGCTAGAGTTTGAGTTCGCTCAGATCCTACCGGATGGCACTGGGTATAAGAAACGTCCCGAGAACCCGGGAGGGAGCAATCGTGGAGAACTGAAGGTGATGATAGGCGTTGATGATAAGGGGAATACGCTTCCAATGGGAGTGTGGTCGGACAAGAGTTGGACGGAGATAGGGGCCACCATTCTTGATCCTGAAGATGCTGCGAAGAAAGACCGTCCGCTGGCAGATAATTTGGTGGTCGATGGCGAACCTGGAATGGTCGAAGGGCTAGAGCATCTGGCAGATGGAGTGCAGCGCTGTCACTGGCATTTGCCCAGAGACCTCGGCTTCTCGATGTGGAAGGACGAGGCGCCGCTGAGGGAGCGCAAGATCCAATCGAAGAAGCTCAGCCAGTTGATCGCGATTGAATTGCCAAAGGGTTCGGTGGATGAAATCAGCGAGGGAGACAAAGCGGAATTGCTAGAGCGCTACGAGAAAGTGGAAAGAGAGTTGGATCAGTTTATCGAGGATTTGGATACGAAGGGATACCAAGTGGCGGCGAACTACGTGTCGAATGCCAAACGCCACCTGTTCACCTATCTCGGGACCTGGTTAGAACTCGGAATCCGCTGCCCACGAACAACGTCGTTGATTGAGCGACTCATGCGAGAGATCGGACGTCGATTGAAGAAGATCGCGTTTGGGTGGAGCGAATCAGGTGCAGCCAAGATGGCGCGAATGGTGATTGCACGAATCTTGAATCCGAGCGGTTGGCAGGGACACTGGGAAGGCCGAAAGCAGATTGCTGGCAACGCTATCATTGTCCTGCTTGGCGTTGATGTGGTCAGTTAGCCCCCCACATTTCGGACGATACCAATAGTTTGCCTTCCTCTACTCAGTCAATGGTCTTTGGTATTCCTCCAAGAGTTTCGTGTAAGCATGTTTGTAGTAAATGATATCCGCGCCGTGAATGATTAATTTGGCACCTGCATCTTGCATGAGCTTGGAGTGTTCTGCATCAAAAACCAAAGTTCCAAATATTTTCCCAGCTGCCAACGTATCCTCGGCAATCTGTTTGGCGGCGGACAATACGTCTTTATGTTTTATCTGCCCCGGTTTTCCTGAGAGAAGTGAAAAATCTCCAGGTCCAAAAAAGATGCCATCGACACCTTCAATTTCTGCTATTTCCCGGACGTGTGGCAAGGCTGCTGGTGATTCGATTTGGATTAAGACCCAGCTTTCCTCGTTTGCATTTTTAGTGTAATCGTCTGCCGGGTACGATCCGAAGTTGTTGTCTGCACTGCCGCCATCGAATCCACGTTCGCCGAGCGGATGAAATTTAGCCCATCTTATAACCTCTCTTGCCTCTTTGGCGGATTCACAGCGAGGGTACATAATACCTTGAGCTCCCGCTTCAAGTAGCCGGCCCATCCGCATGAATTCCCAACGGGCCGGACGTGCCAGGATATCGACGTTTCCTATTCTGGACGCTCGGCACAGGTTAGAAAAAGTTTCCAGGCTTTTGTCTGAGTGTTCCAAGTCGTACCAGAGAAAATCGAATCCCATTTGAGATACCATTTCAGTGTGAACCGGGTCGATGGATTTAATCAGTGTGCCCAGGGCCGTTTGATTGTGATTCCAAATTTCTTTTACCTTGCTTGTTCTCATGAATTTCTAATTTCAAGTGCGGAGCCTAGATCGAAGCCTTGTGATTCATTGCGAGTCTCGCTGCTCCTATGGCTCCAGCCCATTTTCCCAACGATCCAAAGACCACCGGAACTTTGTGTCCACCAGGACGCCATTCCGTTTCATCGAGAACTGTCATTAGGGGATCCATGAGCGTGTTGCCCACAATCGAAATTCCTCCGGTCAGCACGACAATCTCTGGATCGATAATGTTTATATACGAGGCAATAGCGCATCCGAGGGAGCGCACGGAGCGGAGCCAGATTGTGATGGCTTCTGGATCGTTAGCCTTGTAGGCATCGACAAGATCTTGGGTTGATTCATATTTACCATTGGATCGTTCCTGGACCGTGCAATTTCCAATCATGCCTTCAACGGCACCGGGCATGTCGCAAATGCTCGGAGGTCCATCGATATCCATGCACATATGACCTAAGTGTCCGGCTCTTCCAATGGTGCCCTTTAAAAGTTTCCCACCTGAAGTGATCGCTCCGCCTACGCCTGTTCCGAGTGTTAGAAGGACCACGTTCTGTTTATCTCGAGCGGTTCCGATCCAGGCTTCTCCGAGCAAGGCTGCGTGGGCGTCGTTGAGAACTGGAACAAGCGCATCTTTTTTAAGCACGTCGGTCCAATCTAAGCCTTGAAGGCCTTTCAGTTTGCCCGGTAGATAGGCAATGCAGCGCTCGTCGTTTGCCGCGAGACCCGGCGAAGAAATTCCTACCGATGCTGCCGAGGAACCGACCTCCTTTTCGAAGTCGGCAATTATTTGACGGGCGTTCTGTGTCCACTCGTTGGTTGAGTTTTCTCCATCATTGGTGGGTTGCGCAATGCGTTTTAGGATAGTGCCGTCTTGTTTAGCCGCCACCGATTTTATGGCAGTTCCGCCAATGTCGATGCCGATGCTCCAGTTCATCTCAAGTGGGTCAAAACCGAATGGCATGACCTAGACTATCGGTAAGTGGCAGAACTCAACATGACTGGCCGCCACTGGCGTTTAACAACAACGCTTTCCCGAGTCTCGAAATTGGGCGCCTGAGTAGAATTAGGCATTCGTGCCATCCAACCATTCAATCCGGTTGAGAAAACGTCGCAGGTCAGGAATGGAAGCCAACGACAGCGCAAAGAGAATTGGTTTCATGTCCTCACTATTGACAAAGACCAAGCAGGCTTTCAATATTCGACTCCTGGTAAGATGATTTTACCATATCACGCCCTAGCCTTCCCATGAAACCGGTCGCCCGTCAGCCCAACCTGCCCGCCATGACAAAGGCGCGACTCGCGGAAGGCATCACGGGAGGCGAATGGAAGGACCGCCTCCCCTCCGAGCGCTCCCTGGCCGAACTCCTCAGTGTGAGTCGCCCCACCCTCCGCATCGCACTACAACAGCTTGAGCAGGATGGCTGGCTCAAGGCGGAGAAACGGAATGGTTGGCGCGTGATTCGCAAGACACGCAATCGCGGTGTTCGCATGGCCACCAAGACCATCGCCTTCCTCAGCCCTCACCCTTTATCAAACCTAACTTCTGCTGGGATATTCCTATTTGGAGATCTTGGCGCGCGTCTCGCTCCCTTGGGGGCCGCCATGCACAGCGTCCATTGGCAAGGCACGAGCAAGCCACGCGCCAAACACGGGCTCGCCAAACTCTATCAAGAGACGCCAGCCGATGCCTGGCTTCTCTTTCGGGCATCCGCTGAAACGCAACGCTTCTTTTCCAAACAAAGTCGTCCTGCCCTGATCATCGGCAACCCCGCGCAAGATATCACGCTACCAGCAGTTCAAGTCGATTACGGTGCGGTAGCGCATCATGCGGTGACCTCCTTGCTACGGCACGGCCACTCGCCAGATCGCATTCGTCTCATCATTCCCCAGAGTGACCTCGGAGGACACACCTTGGTCATCAATGGCTTTGCCAGGACGCTTGCTCCGCATGTCTCAGGAGAGAAAGCCGAGCAACAAATCATCCGCCATCGCGAAGATCGTTTGCAGTTGATAGAGGATGTTCGCAAGGCTCTTGAGGCGCCGAACCGCCCCACAGGACTCATTGTACTCCGCACCAAGGCCGCCATGGAAATCCTCGGTCACCTGACCTATCATCTTCGCTTCCGACTGCCCGATGATCTGTCGTTAGTGTCCCTGGATGATGCCCCATTTATGGCCTCGTCTATCCCCGTCATCACACGCTATCACTACGACTACAAACGCTTTTCCACGAAGATCTTCGATCAACTAGGCAAAGCGTTGTCCGGGATCACCATCGAACAAGAGCACCTGCCGATCACCCCGGAGCTGATCTCGGGAGAAACACTTGGCAAACCGCCCTCGTGCTAGATCTTAAGGTGGAAGCGTGCTCCGTGTAAGATCGGCACCTAGTGTTGTTATTCTGTGCGGTATCGCTCTTTTCCTATACCTCGAATTACCTATCCAAATGTAGGTGGTGACTTGCTGCCGAATTCAGGATAAACAAACTCAAACGAATATACCTATGAATGCAGCCAAGAACTACTTCGAACAAACCAACGCGCTTATCGACAAGATCCTCGAATCACAACTGCCGGCCATCGACGCCGCAGCGGAGGTATTTGCCAATAGCATTGCTAACAAGGGTCTGGTTTTCCTCTTCGGCGCCGGACACTCCCGCATCATGTGCGAAGAAATGGCACCCCGGCAGGGCTGCTTCGTCGGGTTTTACTCGTGGGCGGAACTGGCCGTTTCGTATCACTGTGCCACCGTGGGAATGAACGGTCTCCGTGGTCCTCTCTTCCTCGAAAAAGTGGAAGGCTATGGCGAGGAATTGCTTAAGAGCTTCAAATTCGGACCCAACGATTCCTTTATGTTGATATCAACCAGCGGAGTCCGGCCATTGATCGTCGAAATGGCCTTGGGCGTAAAAGACCGCGGTCTACCTCTTGTGGCAATGAACGCCCTCGACCATGCCACGAAATCCAAACCTGCCCACTCCTCCGGAAAAAAGCTTATGGACGTCGCGGACGTCGTCATTGACAACCAATGCCCATCTGGAGATTGCGTGCTCGAAATGGAAGGAATAGACTGGCGTATCGGCCCCACATCGACAGTGACCGGCGCCATGGTCATGAATATGATTCGCTGTGCAACGGCGGAAAAACTCTTAGCCTTAGGGCACGAACCCGTGATGTTGCCCAGTCACCAGTTTATCGGAACACCAACCGCCGATGCCGCGGAGGAACAGCTTGAACGTTACTACGAGGCCTACCGCAAAAGCCTGGGGCACTTGTTTACATGATCCCAGGCGTTCCATCGGCATTTGAGAACCTACGCCTTCATAGGGACGGCTAGGCGAGGGCGTGATCTGGTAAAATCATCTTACCAGGGGTTGAATATTGAAAGCTTGCTTGGTCTTCATCAATAGTAAGGAAATGAAATCAACATGCTGTTAGTGAAACTGAAAGGAAATTTCATGATGAAGTGGAAAGTGCTGATGTCAGTCGCCAGCGTCCTCTCATCTGCCCTCGCCTTGACAGGCTGCGGGGGAAAAAGCAGCGACAATTCCGCAGACGGAAATTCCGCAAAGCGCGGCACGATCGGCGCCACTTGCATGACCACCTCTAACCCTTTCTTCAAGGTGATCGAGGAGAACATGCGCGACGAGGCTGCGAAACATGGCTACGACCTCGTCTATCTCGGTTGCGAGAACGACGTGTCGAAACAGCAGAAGCAGATCAAGGACTTCCTCGTGCAGAAGGTCGCTGCCATCGCCCTCAACCCAGCCGACTCGAAGGCCATCGGCACTTCTGTGAAAGAGGCCAATGACGCCGGCGTTCCGGTTTTTTCCTTTGATGTAAAAGTCCAGGCGCCCGGTGCGGAGGTCGTCTCACACGTCGGCACCGACAATGCCCAGGGCGGCGAACTCGCCGGCGAAGCGATGATCAAAGCCCTCGGCGAGAGCGGCGGCCGGGTCGTCGTCATCGACTATCGCGCGGTCGAATCGTGCATTGAGCGTGTGCGCGGATTCAAGAAAGTCATTGATGCGCACAACGCGGGCCGCGATACCGGCAAGATCGAAATCGTCGCTGAACTGCCCGGCGAAGGCGACCGCGCCAAGGGATTCAAGGCCGCCGAGGACGCGCTGCAGAGCGAGCCTGACCTCGATGGGATTTTCGCGATCAACGACCCGAGCGGGCTCGGAGCAGTTGGAGCCCTGAAGAAAGCCGGCAAGCTGGACCAGGTCACCGTGATCGCGTTCGACGGCATGCCGGCCGGCCTCCAGGCGATCAAGGACGGCGAGATCTACGCCGATCCGATCCAGCACCCAGACAGGATTGGGCGCGAGACCATCCAGGCCATCGTCGCCCAC